>PVJA010002009.1:11512-57074 GCA_004027025.1 Myocastor coypus | reverse complement strand
CCCAGTCTGAGTGTGGTATCACACGCCTTGTAATCTCAGCACTGGGGAGGCTGAAAACAGGAAGATCACTATGAGTCCAAGCTATGTAGTGAGACCCTGTACCAAATACATAAGTGAAAAAAAAATAAAAAAACACTCTATCTCAGTATAAACAACAGAAAAGTGTCTAAAGCTGTTCAATCCCAAACATTGCATTTCATTTTAAAAAATCAAACTTTACAAGGGGTCTTTAAAATGGTGCGTTTGAGTTGTTTGAAGGCTACGCCATTGACAAAGGTAGTCAGACAGATCACTAGCTAATGGATGCCTTTTGCTTCGGTTGTCGGGATCTGCATGTTTCTACTTCCTTCTTCCACAGCCATAGCTTGACTACTGTGCTAGCCTAAACCTGTGTTCTAAGAGGCTTCACTCCTGTGCTTTCCAGCTACCACTGAGGCGAGGACCCCACCCTTTCAGACGATGGGAATTTGCTACTGGTGCTGAGTCCAATTCCAACCAGTCCATCAAAATCTCATACACTAAAAGCATGAGGCCTGACACGGTGCTTGTCAGCCAGCCAAAAGTTCTGGTTTGTTGAAAGACACTTCATAAGCACAGTTTGCTTCTCAGATGTTATCCTAACTCACAGCCCTTCCCAGTTGGCTAAAATTCTGAATTTAAAAGAAAAAACTGATCACATTCCTGAGAACTGGTGTTCTCTCAGAGCAAGTGTGGGTTGCCATTGCATTTTATAAACTCTGGGCACTACCTTGGCATGAAGGAAAGAATTTAACTTTCCTGTTTTCAAGTCCATTTGCTCAATCTGGAACAATTCCTTTTAAAGGAGCAGTTGAAACATTACAGAAACTTTATGCATGTATCTGGGAACAGGAGCCAGATTCTTTTTTGTAGATGTTTCAAGATCATTCTAGATGCTTAAATGGTAATTGATTGCCTTACATACATATCATAAAGGTTGGGTAACTTTTTTTGTTATATAGGAGGAAAACAAAGAGCCATAATCAAAAGGATTTTCAGTGAATCCACGTGGTTGGTAATTTGGGCCAAAGTTTGTTTGCATAGATCCCTTACCCAAGGCTAAGTAGCTCCACTAATAACATACAGATAACCCTAGCTTCTCCCCCCTCCTCCGGTTGTTTCCTTAGTAAGCAAAGATTTTAGCCAACTTTACTGACTGCACACTGTCTCATTTAATTTGCTGCTATTTTCTTGTTGCGAAGTGACATTCAGAAGTTTTGTGTGTGTTCTTTTTTTTTTTTTTTTCTTTTAAACTAAGAAGCCCATTTACTTCCATAACAGTTGATAACAGGAATAACTCCTATTAGCACTGTTCAACAGCTTTACAAAAACTTCAAATGGAGATTTTGTTTCTTATGTGACCCTTATCCTGCCAATGGGTTGTGATAAATAACCTGGCTCTTGGTTGCTAGGTTTACATAAATATGAATGACTATAGTAATGTGTGAACGAGACAGAGATGTAAAAGGTTTTTAAACCAGAGTTTAACAAAAAGGTCCTGTCTGTCAATGAAATGAAGCTGTTTTGAATTTGTTCCCAATCATTTGGCTCATGGCTAGGAGCCGTGTTTGCTTGGTGGTGATTAATGCGAAGTGCACAGCCTTTGCTGCTGAGTGTGGTGGAGAACTGGCAACGCCAAGTGGCATTCATCATCCTCACGACCGGGAAGGGGCCTTGAGCTGATGTTTTCTTTATTTCCCCTATTCTGGGCCACGAGATACTTAGATACCTTTGCCTTTGCCAGGGGCAGCACGGCCAGCAGCCTCTGGCCCCTGATGTGCTTGTCACATGTAGGGGACCTGAGGTCTGTTTCTCCCTGGGTACTTTATCTGCCCTGAACATCACTGACAAAATGACTCAGAAACCTGCCACGTAGAGCTGTGATGTATAAAGAGGCACTCTCGGAGTGCAGCACACCACAGAGACAGGTCTCATGTTGTAGAACAACTGGAAAATGTGTGGGTGGGAGTTGGTGACCTGCAGCCTTCTAACACAAGGAGCTGTTTCTGAACCCTGTTTCCCTGGCTCCCCTTTCCAGCTGCTTCCACACAATGTGCTCCCTGAGGACTGTATGACCCTAGAACTCCACATGCAGAAGTAAGTGGGCAAAGGCACAACACTGGCTGCTCTTCCCAGAAGGAGGACACCAAGCACAGACTCGTGACACCTGCTTCACTCCCCATCTGCATCACGAAGGGACATAAGGTCCTTTACCCTCAAGATGGCTACTGGCTTCATGGAACAAAGCCATGGGCAGCCCTGGGCACCATTCTGACATTCTACAGCAGAGCATAAACGTCAATGGTCACCCTTGCTGTTATTTTTAGAAAAGATCACAGAGACATTCACCCAATGCTCTTTCCTCAGTTCTCTTCATTGGTTTCCAGTAACACTAGCGATTTGTCTTCATTGTGCTAGGAATCTCCTGGTCCAACTATCCCATCACTTGGGGGCTCACCACACACCCATCTGACAGCCCTGTGTGACCGGTGACCATGGCCAATATAAAGACAGGAAGATCAGTTGGGAAATTGATATGTTTTGCTTTTCAGTGGGGAGGGGTCTTAAGGCTAATTATTGATTGGCTTAATTTAAATCCTTTGCCTGGGTCACAGGTACTCCCAAAACAGGCCATCTGGTGAGGATGACTCCATGGATGATACCAGAAGGGAAGGGGAGGAAGGCCTGATCATTGCAGATGACATGCAATACCCGGTCGGCGTGACATTCTCTCCGATCGACCCACACAGCTATTTAGTAAGCACATCTGTGTGCTTTTGAGGTCCTGTGGCCAGCTCAGTCCCACAGCTGCTAGTAGGGAGAACAGCCCCAAAGCAACAAAAGTAGTGTAGTGTGCTGGGTGTTCACATGCACTATGAAGGAAACATATAAAACCAGGGCAGGGCCAAGAGCATGAAGGTCAATTTTATAGGGTGGTGGTCAGGAAAGGGATTCCTAGTTAGGAGATAGGTGAGCAGACGCTAGGAAGAAGTAGCAGCCTTTGCAGAAACCAAGCAGAGTAGCTCAGGCAGACAGAAGCCCATTCACCTAAGTAAGGCTCTGCCCGTGAGCCAGTCCTGCCTTCCAGTGAGTGCTGCTGGGATTACAATAGTGGCTACCTTTGCAGCTTGAGGCATAGTCTGAGATTCCATCAAGGCAGCAAAGGCTGCAGCAGAAAGTTACAGTGAGGACGTACCACGACTGTGTGGCACCCTGCTGAACCTGGCAGTCCTTTTTGCCAGGTGCAGGTGGTCCTTGGAGAGGGAGGCATCCATAGTGTGGAGTCCAGGGAAGGTAACTCCTTCACTGCAGGAAGCCAACACCTGAATGCTTGCTAAGAAGACCAGGTTGTGCAGCTCTGCAAGCCTGGGGAGCTGCAAAGGGGTGAACCATCAGAAATAAGGTAGGGAATAAAGCCAGGGAGGATGTCTAAAATCATTCATTCATTCGTTCATTCATTCATATTCATATTCATTCATTCAACAAATACCACTAGGACCTCAACTGAGTATATCATCGTGCCCTTGACAATGATGTTAAGATGGTGACAAGGCCAAACTCCACCCCTACTGTGATGGAGCCTGTTTTACATCATGGCATGACACAGATAATAAACAAGTAAGTAATTAAAACAATTACTGACTTTGGAAAGTGTGGCAGAGGACAGAGAGCACAATGACTGAGAAAAACCAGAGCCAGGCATGTTTGTGGGCTGATGGGTAAAAACATCTTTATCAGCCAGAGGATTTGTAGAGACCATTTACACAATGCCCGACAGGTTGTTCAGGGCCTGTGGAACACTAGAACATTTTGCACACTTTTGAAACTTCTGAAATGTGTGAATATTTGAGCCACTCATCCTCAAAAGGCCTGGCACAGGGCAAGTAGAGGGATGAGGATTTGGATTCATCCAACATCCTGGTTACCTGAAAACTGCCCGTGCTTTTACTCAGTGTTCATCTCACTTTGACAGATCCTACTTCATATCTGACTTCCATGTAGGTAGCAAAACCGCAGGCTGCTGGATGCTTAGCTTTCCAAGTCCTTGTGCTCACAAGAATGGAGCTTTGCTGCAATGGCGCATGCACTCTTAGTGTCTACTTTTCAGCTTGCTGCTGAAGCCCTCTGGACATGTCAGAGGTTTTCTGAGGTGCTGGCATGTTGGGAAGGAGGCGAGGGGTGGGGAGGGAGGGCATTCTAATTGGCCACATTTGGGTCTCTAGCAAAGGCTAAAAGGCTAAAGCGGGCCAGGCTGGCTTTTAAATGAGTTCATGGGATCCTCCATGTGATTTTCTGAGCATCAGAGAGAAGCACCCCAACTCTTCAGGCTTTTGTTGTGCCTGTGTTACGTTCTCACTTTTTCTTTTATAGCTCTTGTTTATCCTGTAGCCCAGGTTTAAAAATCTGTAATTCTAACTAAGATTCCATGTCCAGATTGGCAAGCTAGGGACAGAATCCAGCCTGAAGGGCCGTGAAGGGGGCCAAGGCATGTGCACTTGGAGATAGCAAGGTTTTGAAATAAAATTGACAACGCTTTGGAACGCGTGGCTTTAAAGACAAAGCAGGGGCAGCTAATGCTGGGTAACTGTATCTGAAACGCCAGTGTCATTTCTGGCCCCAAATACCTTCAGGTCCACTCCACATAATGTGAGCAATGTGAACATTTCCTATCCTGCTCCCCTTGCCAAAACGAATCCTTCTTCATCACAAGTGGGGAAGCGGCCCAGAAGCCCTGGACAGATCTGGAGGGGGCTTTGGCATGGGACCCAGTCTCAGACAGTGGGATGGTTTATCAAACCCCTAGCCTCCCCCTTCTTTGCTGTATTCAATAAGCACAGTACCTGCCAAAACACAGCTAAAAATACCCTCGGCATCTGTAGCCCATCATCCATCTCAGGCTGATCTGGGTGGGTCCCTGACCTTCAGAGCAGGTGGAGAGCCAGAAATTTATTTTTTCCTGGATTGAGTCTAAGCTGACTGAAAACAGATGTTCTCCAAACCGATCTGATGTGTATAATGGAAATACTACGGCTCACTGTTCGGGGACTGCGCATACCCAGGCTGAACAACAACAAAAACGGGGGCGCCGGGACTGAAGGAGTTAAATTGAGCCACCTTTCTCCAAGGCCTGAAAACCTGGCAGTGCCTCTTGCAGGGGAAATAGGAAAGGGAGCTGTCACTTCGCATTTTCAGGTTTGTAGAAAAGCCTTTTTTTAAAATGTAAACATTCATTAAACTAATTTGAAGTTGTCATTACTCTCCACCCCTGCTGTTTTATATCAGATTATTCCTAAGTGCTTGGTGGAGAATCCCATAAAGCCACACTCGATTCCTCTGCAGGGGATAATCGCATAGTTTGCACTGTGATTTACACCGTGTGGCACTGGGAAGTGTCCTCAACTTTGAAAGGCCTTGGCTCTCTGGCAAACAGTCCCTGCTTGCCCCACAGAAATAAAATTCCAATAGTCCCTCCACGACTATTATGAGGTCCCCATTACCTTTTCTCCATCCAACTGAAGATAATTAAAAGCAGTTCAGAGCACACGCCAGAAGGTACTGGGGCATTTTATTAATAAGCGGAAAACCAAGAAACCGACATGTTCCATTATGGTTTGAGGGGATGAGGGGACACTCACCCTCCTTGCTTGAGTCCCCTCGGCCTACCTTTCGTCACCTTGAATTCAGGGGCCTGGCTCTTCTGTATTCTGAAACCAAATGGCCCTGGGAGTTCATCTGCCTTTGTCCCTTTGAGCTGTGGTGCCAGCTGTAAGGACATCACTGTACGTTCGAGGATATGACTGTGACATGGGGTGGAGGTCGGGGTGGGAAAAATCCTCAGATGCTAGCAGCAGAGGCCGGGTCAGCATCTCAGCTCTAGTCCTGCCAGTATCTCTGGGACCCTCAGGCACTGCACATCACGAGCATGCTATGGAGTAACGTGAGCACGCCTGAACTCCACACAAGGTGAAGTGTGAGCCTAAAAGCCCAGGACAGCCTGTCAGGGAGGCACATGGGCTATGATCAACATCACTATTAATATGCTCACACCATTCTAAGCAGCGCTGAGCAAAATTAGGACAGTGGCATACTGTTTTTAATGCACCTATCATCCCCTCTTCTGTTGGATTCCTACTGTAAGGCACTACGGGCTCCTAGGAACCAAAACTGCTATGAACCATCAAACTTCAAGCTTTCACTATATTTCCCCATCACACCTCACATACCAGGGTGCTCCCCTTCCATGCTCCCTGCAGACATCCCAAATCCATCCCTGGACTGGGACCCTTGGGATGCAGACAGGATCGCACAGTCACACAGTCTTTCCTAACACTCCAGGCAGCAAAGCAGGTATTAGGTTTGATACCAGAAAGAAATCTGGTTATCATCTCTCCCTTAATGTTAAGTAAGGAGAGGTCCTTAGTTTCTCAGTGACAGTATACTCCACTGGCAACCGAAGGACGGTCCCCAGAGAGGCTGTGTAGAGGAAGGGTGTGCAGGCCTGAGTTCCAGCTCTGTGTTTTTTTTGCCACTTAGTACCTATGGGACTTTCAGTATATTCGTTACCATTCTGGGCTTATTTTATCATCAGTAAAATAAAAATAGCCCCTACTGCACAGTGTCTGGGGTGGATGGGAGTTTGGGAGTTCTTAGAATAGTCATCGAGGACACTAAGCTTCAAGCAGCGGTTGTTAGTAGCTATGGGCCCACACATCACAAGCTGACAAGCCCTATCTTCCTTGCACGGCCAATAATTACATCAAACAAAGATGCAAATGTAGTTGAGTTTATGCCTTAGGTCATAATAGGAGAGTAAGAAATACTCCTTGGGTGCCTAGTTACTTTTAAAAAAAAATGTATTTGGCACAGGGTCTCACTATGCAGCTTGGACTCCTAGTGATCCTCTTGTTTTCAGTCTCCCCAGCTCTGGGATTACAGGTGTGTGCCACCACACGCAGACTCAGTGGCTGGTTCAGTGAGACCAGGGGCAGGGCCAGTATGGCATGTGGTGCTAGGGATCAAACCCTGGTCCCTGCTACTGCCTAAGCAAGCGCTTAGTTCACTGAGCTACCTAGGCAGCTCCCCTAGTTACCTTTGAAGGGCTGAGGACCATCGAGCTGTGGTCTTCTTGGCTTGCCAAGCTCTAAGATAACAGATAGAAATCCTGTTATTAATTACCAGTTGGTGCTGGTCAATTATAATACGGTCCTACTAAGCCCAAGTGCAAAGACACCCAGGTACACTGGCTGGAAGGAGAGGCTTCCATCCAGCTCCCATGCACTGGAAATGGCCTAAGATGCTAGGGGCTCCATGTCCCTTGCCATCATGTAAGGTTGCAAGGTTCTCACTGATCCATAGTTGGTGGTCAAAGCCTTCCCAGACAGGGAAATGGGTCACAAAACCCACCCATGTGCTGGCCCTGTGGCCAGCAGAATTCAACTGCAGCACTGCAGTTTTTTGCAATCACTGCAGATAGAATTTCACCAAACTCACGTCTGTAATCCCAGCACTTGGGAAGCTGAGGCAGGAGGATCAGTTCAAGTTCGAGACCAGCCTAGGCTACAAAAATGAGCTCAAGGTCAGCCTGAACTGCATAGCACGACCCTGTCTCAAAAAGACAAAAAAAAAAAAAGAATTTCACCAAGCTGAAAGAGATGAACTGGGAGAAAAATGAGGCTTGGTGTGCTTTTCTTCCTGGTACAGGTGGAGGAGCTGACAGGGCCACAGTGATGGGGTAACAGTGCATGTGGTTTGTATTCAGGCGGGTACTCAGTTTCAGCCTCTGGGTCTGAGTTATTTTATCAGTTTTGCATCAAATAAAATAAGATAAAATATTATGGAAAGCAGTGTGGAGACTCCTTAAAAAACTAGAATTGGAAACCCCATTCAATCCAGCTATCCCCCTACTGGGGATTTTTCCAGAAGAATTGAAAACATCATATTATAGTGATATCTGTGCACCTATGTTCATAGCAGCACAATTTATGATAGTCAGATCCTGGAAACAACCAAAATGCCCATCATCTGAAGAATGGTTGAAAAAGATGTGGCATTTTCATAAAATGGAGTATTGCTCAGCTACAAGGAATGATAAACTAGAAGACTTCATACATAAATGGATGTATCTTGAACATATACTCCTAAGTGAAATAAACCAGACCTACATATGCAAATACTGTATAGTCTCCCTAGTGTAAGGACTCAAAACAAAAACAAAAACAAACAAACAAACAAACAAATAAATAAATAAATTTTGGGTGATACTGGGTATCAATTTCAGGACCTTGCATTTTCTGCATCCTCAACCCTGTAATTTTTTTTAGAACAGTGACTTAAATACAAAATGCATTTGGAAAACTTAAAAGAATAATGTTTACTGAAAGTGTTGTTTAATTGTTTGACCAATCTTACATACCTATATCTATTAATCTAAATGAATTCGATGATGAAAATATATAATACAACCATTGTTAAAATTTTCTTGCTTTGAAATTCTGTACTATATATTCTTGCTTGTTATTGTTTTTCTATCTTTGTTTCTGCTATTTTTACTAAAAAATAATAAGATAAAACAACGTAAGGTAAGATAAAACAAAATAAAATAGAACCTGTTCATTAACAAATTGCCAAGGATGTTTTTTTGAAATTAATAAATTCAGAAGGTACCAAAAGTAGCATTTCTGGGAAGAAACACAGAAACTAAACATGGTAAGTTACTACAGTTGTTAATAAAACTGTGTGTGTGTGTGTGTGTGTGTGTGTGTGTGTGTGTGTGTACGCGCGCGTGCGCACCAGTCTCTGTTATTTTTAAGTAGTATAAAGTCAGCACTGACACTTATAATTGTGGTAGGATTATTAGGAGATCGCTGCATTAGAAGGATTCCAGGTTCCTCTTTCCTCCAGGTCTCTGGATCTTTGCTCAGTAAAAAGATCAGAGTACAAGAGCAAATTCTCAGCCACCACGAAATTTCTGCTCCGCACTGCAGATGTTGAGCTCTGATTCTTCCTTCAGTTAAGGTGTTTGGGAACAGGTAGTTGACAATGTAGTTAATGTATTTACTTAAGCAATTACATACTAAATTAAGGACTTCAACATGAGGGTGTCTTTTATGGGTAAACGGTGCATTTCAGTATGACAACAAACTGTAATAGCATATTCATGTAATTTTAGGATGAAATCAATTTCTTGCAAACACAATTATTGTTACATAATTCTCCCACCTGTTTATGACTCCATGGGAATTAAATTAAAACATAATTTCACATTAATTTAAAATGTCATTTTCAAAAGGAGACATTTCCTATAAAGCTTAACGCTGATGATTTCCAGAGTGCAGAATGTTATTGACAAGGAACCATAAATCTGGTCAATAGTCATTGCTTTACTTTCCAATCAGCTTTGAGGTGCTATGTGCCACCCCCAATTTCTGGGGTTTCTAGGTTTCAGCCTGACAAAGGTGTGGGGAAATGAATAAGTCCTTTGCTGGTTGCTTTGTGAATATGATTGCCAAAGCTAATAAATAAAAGTAGAGGATCCCGTGAAATCTTCAACTTTCAGACATACAGCATTTTCCTTAGTACAGAACAGAATGGGATACACGGTTGACATAAGTATTTTCCAAACATTGCCAGTATGGTCACAGATGGTGCTAGGCAAACCCAGAGATGGAAGTTTAGCTCAAGCAAAGTAAGATCTAGCTGATTGATTACATAAATCTTATTCCTACGGGAAAAAATTTTTTTTCCTTCCAGGCACCAGGCCAATTTCATAAAGATCAAGTTATTTTCGATCACCACAAAGACATGTGAGATTATTTTCAACTCCATGTATCAGAGCTAATTTCCAGATCTCTCTCCATTTCTTTTTCTTCTTCCTTTATTCCTTCCTTCCTTTCCTCCTTTACTACAAATAATCATATAACCCACAAAGGTCTACATTTATAGACTGCTTACTACATGAAAAACATGACAGTAGGGTTAATCTGTTTGGTGCTCACAGCAACACTAGAAACTAGGAATTGCTTTTCTTCCATTTTATACGGACAAGGTGTACATGCATGGGAGGTGGGGGTATCTATGATGGCTTGACTCTGTATCCACGGATTTATCCTAAAAATACATGATGTGAAGAAGGAAGAATAAAAAAGTTCATTTTATTTTTTTCCTTATTCAAGGTATATTTCTCACCTGGGCTAGAGCTCACAGACAAGTGTGCAAAAGCCAAGCATGTTTAGAATCACTATTACAGAGTGGGATTTATGATCAATGTGGGGAATAGAAGACACGATGACTTAGCTGACAGTGCAGGCCTAAGGAAGAGACAGCTCTACTTGTAATAATAGGGAGAGATGTTTGTGCCCTATTATGGACATGGAAAGAATTCAGATACCATAACAGGTGAGGAAACCAGGCCCTGTGCAACTTAGCAAGAGGGTGCCGCTGGGTTGGGATACAGCTGGCCTTCAAGGTCAGGCCCTGCTGATTCAACCCTTAGCTTGATGCCCTGCCCAGCCTGACCTCTCTGAGAATGCTGATCATGCACTGCCCTGACATACCACAGCAGGCTACATCTTCTGGCTTCCGGTTAGTAGAAACGTGGGAAAAAAAACCCAAGTTGTTTTTCAAGGACGAAGAGATTTCTCATTAGTGCTCCCAAGAAGTCACCTGATGACTGAGGGTAATTGTTATGGTTTGTATCTAGCTGTTCCCCCAAAAGCCTCATGTAAATTACAGGGCTATGGAGCACTCCCTAGAGGGAGTGGGGCCAAAGGGCCAGGGCGGGGCTTGGAGGCGTGGCCGATAGGCCCAAACCATTAAACTGACAGCTCTGGCTGTCAGAGGCTTCCCTCTCCCCCAGGCAGCGGTTTCTCAGAGGTATGGAGCAAATCATTCTAGACACAGCAACAGAGTCTGGAAGTCTTGCTATGTAATCCAGACTGCTTTAAATTATGAAATCTCCAGTAACTGTGAGCTAAATAAACCTTTCCTTCCCTAAGCTTCTGGGTCCAGTATTTGTTTCAGCAATGTGACAAAAATAACTAAGACAGCAATGAAGGAGTTAAAGCAGAGGAAACCTCCAAATTCTGTTCACCTCAGCTATAATGACCATAATAATGGTGTTTACAGACAAACTCTGATAAGGGCCAGAGAATTGAATCTATCTCACTCAACTAATGCTTAGCAAAAACAGTTGGTAAAAATGCTATGGCCAGTAAATTACAGTGGTCTTCTTTCCTCTTTGATAATTTGGGACAACTGTACCCAAATGCTAGTCCATTGATTTCCACTCCAATTCATGCCCCATGCTGAGGAAGCTGGCTGGCAAACTAAGTTTGCTGCTGGAAGACTGGCGATGTACTCAGAAAGAGGACCAGGCAGTTCTTGCCTCACCCATTAAAAGCAGAACTGTACAGTTGCTTCACACTACCTGCCGAAGTACTCTCCATGCACTATAGAACCTGCCTAGCACTCCCCAAATAGTCATCACAGATTAGTGGCTTATGTGCTTTAGTTCTTCCCCGGGGTTGCAAAATCACTGCTGGAATTTTCTAAAACTCCTTCATATTTTTCCTTCATATTGATAATAGCGAATGGTGATAATGACAACATTTCCAAAAAGTGATAGGTAATCAACTTCTGATTCCTATAAACATACTAACTATCCTCTCCTTAATTGTAGCAACCCATTTGGTAGGTTGGAAAAGCCCTGCCCAACCAAAACTTGTTTTAGTTTTGAATAGCAATTTGTATAGCAATTTGTAAAAAAGGGAGTTATTTTTCCTGGAAAGAAAATCAAATTCAATTTCCCCATGAATGTAGTGAGACAGGTCTCTTGAGTCAAAGTGGCCAGGAAGGATGATTCTCAAGAGGCAGAGATCTGACAGTGTTGAGAGCATGTTTGTTGTCCTTCCTAAGAAGAGGAGAGCTCCAAGCACCTAGAAAGGGGAGGCCCACGATACCACTGAACCCCTATAATGCACAGGGCAGCCCTCATTACAAAGAGCTCTCTAGCTTCATATTTCCATGATGACAAGATTGAGAACCCTGAATTTAAAGTCAGCTGTATAACTGTGTAATCAATCCTTTTGTTCCACAGAACCCTGTGCCCCAAATGAACTTTACCTACCCTTAAATCCTGGTGCAGGACATAGACCTCATTCCTGACACTGTTCTCTACATGGGACAAAAGTGGGTCCTCCCAGTCCTCCAGATGTTCTTCAATAAATATACCAATGTTTGAGAAAATAACCCCCCCCCATTTTTTTTTAACGAGGGTTCTAGGTTCCTAGTTTGTGCATTTGGGGATAAAATCCAATGGGAAGAAATCGTGCTTCTTGTGAAGTACTGCATTGTTCAGCACTGCAAGAACAGAGAAGGGAAAACTGGTTTTAAAAAATGAGTCGTAGCTGGGCGTGGTGGTTTACGCCTGTAATCCCAGCACTTGGGAGGCTGAGGCAGGAGGATTGGTGCGAGTTTGAGACCAGCCTGGGTTACAAAAGTGAGCTCAAGGCCAACCTCAACTGCATAGCGACACCCTGTCTCAAAAAGACAAAAAAAAAAAAAAAAAAAAAAAAAAAAAAAAAAAAAAAAAAAAAAAAAAAAAAAAAAAAAAAAAAAAAAAAAAAAAAAAAAAAAAAAAAAAAAAAAAAAAAAAAAAAAAAAAAAAAAAAAAAAAAAAAAAAAAAAAAAAAAGAGTTGTGCTGATGAGTGTTTTTCTAAGACAAGAATTTAATGGCGGCAGTAAGATTTTCATAAGCTGATTTGTGTTAAGCTATGCTATTAAAATTAGTAATTCTACCAATTAAAGCCTTCAGTCTCATGGAAAATACCTACTAAACAAGGTTAGACAACAGATCAGAGAACAGAGGAATTGTGGAAATGGAGCTCAAATATGTATGAGCAATTTACTTCTGGGAAGCTTTCCTTCTTCCTGGGTCCAAATCTATAAAGAGGAAAAAAAAATTTTATAAAATGCATTAGTAAGTGCAAGAATTAGAAATAATTTTAATTTTTAAAGAAGAAGATGTATGTTCTGAGACACTGAGGTAGAACATTTTAGTGATTTTGTGGTCCCTGTGTCACTTTTTTTTTAAAAAAAGACTAAAAAGGTAGCTCAGTACAAAGGCCTTGGCTTCAATCTCCAGTTGAGAGGACAGAGAAACACACACAGACATATAGATACAGAGGGGAGAGGGAGGGAAGAAGAAAGGAAGGGAGAGAGAGAGAGAGACAGAGAGACAGAGAAACAGACACACAGAGACAGACATAGACAGAGACAGTGAGAGACAGACACAGAGAGAGACAGAGAGAGTTGGGGGGGGAGGGCAAAGTATAGTCTCCAACATTCCCAGGTATAAGAAAGTTGAATTGCTTTGAGTTTTAGGAAAGGAGTGCATCTATTTGGTACTACCATACAAAAAATATAATAATTCTAGCAGGCACACACAAAACATTCTAACTTCACTACTCATAAATGCTTGCCCTAGAATGTGGTTACTTAGGTTATTTAATCTTTTATAAGAAATACCCAAAACATTGTGTCTTCAAGGAGTAGTAACTAATTGCTTTGTCCACAAAGTAGTTTGGACACCATCTTAGGATGGGCAGCAGGGAATGAATCATCTCTAATTCTCCTGATACAGGGCCTCAGTTGGCTTACTCTTCACGGGAGAAGTCCAGTCAGCGATCTACCCCTTAAGCCACTCCACATGGCTGCTTGGGCTTCCTTCAACATGGCAGCCTTATGGCAGAGAGTTTTACATGGTCACTCAGCGCTCCAAGAGCAAGTATCTCAAGATGTCTGGCCAGAAGCCACAAGACTCCTTGAAACACATTTTTGCAGTTCCTGGAGCACTGCTTGGGCACTATTCTGTGGGTCTATCAAGTCCTGAAGTACAGCCCGAATACCAGCAATGATGACTTTAACTCAGTCTCTCACTGGCAAGCATAGCCAAGAATTTGCATTCAGCTTCCAACTGTCACCATGCTAACTCAGCTAAGGTTCAGTGCTGGTCAGGAAGGCTTGCTACATGCACAGCACAGACCAAAATGGCAGAAAACAGACCGTGTTCCTGTAATCTTTGCTATCCTTTGCTTTATCATTAGTACCCTCTGGGAAGGGTTTTCTTTCTTTCTTTTCCCATTTTGTCTCCCTCTGACTATTTTGCTTCATGTTCACCAGCTAATGTCAAGCTGGTTTTAGTCACTTGTGCAATACACAAGCAGTTCCCTTGGGAGAACAATCTTGAGGTGTTTCTTTAGTCTGATACCTTCAGTGGAAACATCTTACACACAAACTCAAAATACATAAAATCTTACTTGATACTTGTTAGAATTGTTTCTAGTTCTCAAACTTACTGTTGCATTCTAAAACATAATTTCTTTGGTTAATCTTCTGTTGCCTTAAAAAAAAACAAAACAAAACAAAACAAAAAAAACCTGTAATTAGTTCTAGAAAATACTATATTCTGCTTATCAGAACTGAAATTCTACCCAACACCCTTTGGAAAGGTTTTCTATACTGTCATGACTAAATGGAAGTGAACCTAAAAGACACCCCCTCCCCTTAATTCATGGGAGTTATACAGTATGTGCAGAAACCTGAGATTCCTGAGATGTCAAATAAGAAAGATAAGGAACTGGGGCAGCCAGGGGACATGCTTATCAGGCCTAACTAAAACAATAGCGATTTAAGTAGCTATCATATGGACGTTTGGTGAATCCTTTTATTATCGCTAAAGATTTCCCCTTTGCAGCTTGCTTTTGTGGGTAAAGAGTTATATATTGGTACATGCAGCTCATAATTATGTCAGCCTAACCACAGCCAACCCTGACAGCCTAAAACATTAAAGATTTTATACAGCCAGTGCTGAATACAGCTCCTTTTATTGGCTCAGAGAGCAGGTATCAATTATAATGAGGTAATAAAATTTGCAAGCACTGTTCAGGTCCTGCTCCAGGTTTTTTTCTCCCTCTCCTTGAGATAATAATGGCAGGAGAAAAAGAGAAAATGCCTCTAAGTTCTAACTTATCAGACTCTTGCAAAGCTTTTCCTTTGCATGGCTAGGGTGCCATAAAGCTGTTTGTTTCCCTGCTGGCAAAGTCTTCCTACCAAACAGAAGCTACAAATTTCTGACACATACCTTGAAAGTCAGATCGCTGAGGCTCTGGATTAATGGCGTGCATTTGCATACCTATAAACGGAAGGCAGAGCTTCCCCAGCTCCTTTCTTCTATCCTCTAAATTGCACTTGCTGATGAGATGCACAATTCTCTAAAAGCGTTCCCCAACCTAAACCAATTTGTAAAGTTGTTTTGTTATTTAAAACATTAAAGAAATTAAAGTGATCGGAATATAATTAGATTAATATTCATATCTTCCAAGTTGCTTTAATTCTAATATTAAAAAGATTAAATATCCACTCAGAGGATTAAGCAAAAAGTCAAGCAGTAGCAACACATTTACATTACCTTACTGTGCAAATCATAAACCTAATTAATCTAAAGTTTCCTACAAATTGAATTGGATATTCATTCACAGACTAACACAACTTTAGGTATTTAAAATTCCCTCCGATATTGTTTCCTTATGTGTTCCTGGAGAGGTAAGGCCACGTTGCTGCGCTGTGTGAATCACACTAGAACGGCTTCATTCGGGTTCTTACTGCTGGAAATTAAACCTCACCACCAATTTAGGTAGAGAAAAAAACTATAGACTTAGTAATTATCTATGTGCACAACAATAAAACATACCAGGCCCTTCCAACTAGTTGCTATAGATAAAACAGAAAAACAACCTAGTTGCTTCTTCCCAAAAGCATTAAGGTTGTTTTTTATTCTGTGCAGAATATAATCAAAATATTTCCACTTTTTTTTATAGGCCCATAATAGGTGGCTTTGCTCTGCAACCTATCTTTTTCTACTACCTCCGTGCCCCCTCAGGGTCGCTCGAAATAAGTTAGACCAGTTGTGTTGATTTGGGATCAGTTCCAGACATACCAAGAAAATGTTCTTCCTGTCATTCAGTTCTCGAGTGATTAGATGGCAGTTATCACACTTGGGTATTCCTAGAATACCCATACCTAGAATATTTGGATATTCCTAGCATGGTGCTGTTTTTTCATGGGTTAATGGAAGGGACAGTCTGACTTAGAGTACACTGTACTCTTCCAACTCACTCCTCTTTCCAGGTATAGGAGCAGAGCTCCTTTCCTGAAATGAGGCTTAGTCCTCCAGCTCCCTCCGACCTTTATTACACAAGGGGCAAGGCCACTCGTTTCTTCCAAGTAGATGCTTTAAGGGCCAATCCTTACTTCGCCAGGTTCGTTTTCTTCTATGATGGAATCCTGCACGTTATGGTTTATGTCTAGTTGTCCCCCCAAAGCCTAATGCAATCATGGGGCAGGGACTTCTATAGATTGAGACTTGACTCATGAGTTACTGGGATTATGTGTTTTAGTACTCATGAGATTATCACTCTGAGTACTGCTGGTTATTATAGGTGTGGCCTGAGGTGGATAGGCTAAGGCAGAGAGCCTGATGTAATTTAAAGAGAGACAGAGAGACAGACTAGTGCTGTTGCTCTGCTGCCCTGTTTGGTTGGCTGCCTCTGTCACCATTTTGTTGCTGTTCCGCCACCATGACCTGATGTTCTCTGCCCTGTTCCACACAGTCTTGGGCCAGCTCAATATGGACTGAAACCTCCAGGAACTGTGAGCTAAATAAACCTTTCCTTCCTTCATTTTGGGTGTCGGGTATTTGTCCCAGCAACGTATAAAAATTAACTAAGACACTGCAGTAATGCAGAAAGCTACTTCTGCATAGACCTAAGTCTTGGCATGCACAAAGGACATAGAACATGAGTGAGAAATGGAACTTCGGATATCTCTGAGATGTGAGGTATCATTTGCTACCTCAGCAACTGGTGGAGATATAACTTTCACCCATTAGAACCCAAATGAAGTCATTCTAATGGGATTCTTGGCCCTACATTTCAATGCCATGTAAGGAATCAGTATTGGAATGAGGTATGGGTATCTGCCTCAGTTTCAAAAGGGGAAAGCAAATCAACTTCAGAACCACTGTTTTTCTCATCCGTAGGATGAGAACATTATGGCACCTTCTTATAGCTTCTTGGAAGCTGGAGATAGTATATGTTCAGTACTTGGCCCATAAATAAAAACTGTCATTATGGTTGTCCCCTGATGCAGAAGTCAAATTCTGTATAAGTTATTCAATCACTGAAATGAGAGGATGCCATTTAAGGAGTCTGATGCAGAAATTAGCTGGCAGTTCACTTTGTCCGCCTCATCCACCCTGAAGCTAGAAATACATCTCCCAGCTTCCCTTGCAGTAAGGCCTGATCATGTGACTGTGCTGTAGCCAAAGAAATAGAAGTAGAAGCAGTATGTGCCCCCTGGAAAGCCGGGCTGGTTTAGCTCACAGATATCACTGGACTGAAGATTACAACAACCTCAGAAGGACTTTACTGCTCATGGCCAAGGCACAGAACATAGGCAGCCTGAGGCCATGAAACAGCATTTGGCAAGCATGTGCTGCTCATCAGAAAACTTGTTTGGAGGTTTTTATTTCTTAAAACATTGCTTTTATCTTTAAAAGGAACAAAATTGAAAACAACAATACAGAATTTCAAAACAAGATAATACAAATTAGCAATGGTTAGTATATCCCATATCATAGTTTACGTTAATGAAAGTGAAACTGTCATTGTACTTAAGACATTGTACTCTTAGGTTTTGTTACATTTGCTCCTGCATGATGCAAAAATAGTTTAGGAATCGATTTCCTAAGAGGAGTCTTCCTTTCCTATAGTAAGCCCACTCTTAGTCTCCAAATGACACTTTTTCCTTCTAACAGGATCAAACTGCAAGTTGCACACACATTCATGGATGCATATGAAAAGCCCAATGACCAGGGATGAATTCACATTTATTTATTTTATTGGATTAGTAACAAATATAATGGCTATATCTTCCTTGGGAATCATCTTGCTACTTAGCACTAATGGTTAAAAGGCTGCGATGCATGATTTGGATGACTATCCTAAGACCATGAGGAATACTCAGGACTGCTAATCTGGGCTGTAATTTCTCATTTCTCCTCAACTACCTCACTTTTTATGGGGTTTATATTGATGAATGCAGATGATAACTGTCAGCTCACCTAGTAAAGCTCAGCTCCAGGCACCTAACAGTAAGTCTTATCTTTCCTAAAGGCAGTACAGAGAACTAGGTTCTTGGGTACCACTGGGTTCACCCTGCCCCATTCCCCAAACTGCTCTATTATTTCCTCCCACCCACCATCTTCTGCTGCACACATTTTGTCAGATTAATAGTCTTGAAATATCAATGCAAAGACATTGTGTTCTGAAGATGCTTCTCTTTCAAATACAGCAGAAAAGTTCGCCATGAATTCTTTCCTTCTGCCTCTTTGGACCCACGCCCTGTGCTGTGGGCCATTGCCACGTTTTCCCTCTTTGGGTCTCATGACTTTGGGCAATCGGATGTGGATAGAAAAACAGACGCGAAGGTTTTGACCTCAAGAGTCCTTATGTATTTCTACTTGCTGTCTCGTGCTTTTTCTGTTGCCAGGAGAAATCCACTCTTGGTACAGCCCTGCTGTCCCAGGAGGATGACAGATATGTGGAGAAGAATCAGCCCAGCTTAAGCGCCTCATCCATAGCCAGCCCAAACCAGAGCCCCAGGTGACTCCAACAGAAAAGCATGAGCAGAGCAGCTGACCCACAGACTCAGGAGGAAGCATGGCCCAGCCTGGCCCAGCTCTGCTGCTGAGCCTCACAGGCAGGGTGAGCATCTCTGTGCAAGTTTGTGGGTGGGGCACAGCACTCCTGGTACACAGCAGTGGCTTGTAACACAGCAGTAATGGCCACATCAGGCTTACATTGATTACCTTGTGTCATATGACATGATTTTAAATTATTTTTCGATTTTGAAAAACTACATTTTTTTCCTTGTATTCTGTACCTGAGTGCACTGGATGAAGGGCAAACAAGGTTCCTTCTCTTGAGTTTGTCACTGAAGTTCTACTGGGACCCAGGGAGTCTTGTCCAACTGTTTATGTATTATCCATGGCTGCTTTTGAGTTGCAATGGCTGACGGTGAAACTTTCAGCATTAATACTCTGGCCCTCTCTTGCAAGAGACCATGGTTTCAGTTAAGACCAGATTATAAACTGTTAGGAGAACAATTACCTTGTCACTTTGCTTGCTTTGTGCTTCTGGTCCCTAGCACAGCGCCTGTTGCCCAAGAGGCACTCTTTGTCTATTTTCCCCAGGAGCAGACGCACTGCAAGCCCAGCAGATAGATGCCTGTGTGGAGTTCTCATCCCCGCTCCAAGGCTGGGTGCCCCCTGGCTGGGAGCAGAGGCAGAGGTGTGCCAAACTATAACTCAGCCTGGAGCCTCAGGGCAGCTATGACGCTGGTGACCACTGTGTGGCACTTGCCTATCTCAGCAAGAACTCCATGAGGCTACCTCCAAGTGCAGTCGAAGAGTGCTTGGTCTGCATCTGCTGCAGGCGAGACGATTTGAAAGTTTGAAGAAATGAGAAAAACTCCAAGTTTAATTTACTCGAATAAGCAATTGAGGCTTTAGAGTATAATTATCAGAAAAAAAAGGAAGGGGGAGGAAAAAAAAAACCCACCACAACACATTGTTTAGCATACGTTATGTTAATGGCAGGTTAGGATGGCCCACTGTGCATAATTTAGCCAAACAATTGATACCAAATTTTAATATATATATATGATTACTGCTAGAGAAACGAAGCACCAAGACAAAACACAGGAGAGCTCATAATAGGCACACGTGAACTCTGAAGCCCTAATTACATCACGGGGGAGGGTAAACAGTTGCTGCTGAACCAAGCAGAAAATGGGGGTAATTTGTAAGCAGGTAGAGTGCCGTCCAGGTGCACAGCATGTGTGTGGGGCTAGGGGCCGGGGCCTCCATCTGGGCTTTGCAGGGATGGGAAGTTTCAGCATCACTTTTCTCAGCTGAAAGCATAAGCTCCGAGCCCCAGGCAGGTCAGCTCCCCTCCCTCCTGGCCTAGCCCTTGGTTCAAAACAAGAAAGTTAAACACACACTTTTCCAAGGAAGCTTCTCCTCATACCATGAAATATGACTTCCAGGTCTGTGATTTGAGGATTTTTCCCCTGTGTCCTTGCCCGATAGCCTCGAAGATATGATTCCTGGAGTTTTCAGGCAAAGAGGGGAGTCAGTGGACAGCCACTCTGACTGCAGGACCAAGGTGAGCAGGAGCATGGGGAGGGTCAGATCATCAGCGATACAGCACAGTGTGAATTCTCGGATCTGCAACTCCACCACCAAAAGGAGGTGCCAGATCAGGTGACTCTTTGGGCTCCTTATATGACTCAGAATGAATACATTATCATTTGCCCAGGTCTGAAAAGGTGCTGATGGCATGGCCAGTGACTCACAGTGCAACCAAGTATTGTTGCGTGTCTGGATCGAGCTGACACCAAGTTCCATCCATGCCCATAAGACAAAGAAATCAGGAAGGTGGGTAAGGTAAAGACACTGGATTCTGTCTGTTATTTCTAATTCCTTTTATTCCCTAAATCACAGAGGGAAGTTATACTACTGGGAGTCTGTGTTGTCTTGGGCTGAAGTCTCCTCAGCATTCATGTACTTTCCAGAACCTCACACGGTCTGTGCAGGTATATAATTAGTTAAGACGAGGTGTGCCTGAGGGAGGTGAGCCCTAATCCAATAGAACTGCTCTGCATAGAAGAGGAGATGTATAGGGAGAGGCGATCGTGTGATCATGGACTGAGAGATTGGGAGGCTGTGTCTCTAAGCCAGGGGACACCAAGGATGGCAGCCACCACCACAACCTAGGAAGATGCAAGGAAGGGTCCCCCACGGTGTTCAGATGGCCCTCCTAATGTCTTGCTTGTAGACATCTGGTGTCCAGGTCTGTAAGAGAATAAACTTCTGTTTTAAGCCACCCAGTTTGTGAAATTTTGTTATGGCAGCCCTGGAGAGCAATAGCAGGCCACTTGTATAGTAAAATGGTAGAATTTGAGGCATAGGGAGGCACCTTGCATTTTTTTCCCCCTACACCTTCATTTTAAAGTTGGAGAAGCTGAGATACAAAGAGATCAAATGGTTTCAAGTGATTAAATCAGAGATGCGGGCTGGACTACAACCCCTGTCTCCAGATCTCCAGTGCCTAGGAAGCTATAACACAACCCAGAGTTCTTTTTTAATGAAGATTCACACCCATGAGCTATGTCATTATTTCCACATGTAGGGACAGTATGGTAGACAGAATGACCATGTCCCAAGAACTATCCACATCCTAACTCTTGGAAACTGGTAGGGCAAGGGGGACACTGAATCTACAATTAGGTTGAGGACCCTAAGATGGGAAGATTATTCAGAGGGAGGTTCCAGGTCAGAGTAGGTTAGGTGATGACACAGCAGAGAAAGCGACTGTGACAATGGAAGCACAGCCGGAGGGATGGGCTCTCAAGTGGAAGGAAGCTGTCCTAAACCAAGCAACGTCATTGTCTTCTAGCAGCCAGAGAAGCCCAGGAATGAATTTGACCTTAGAACTTCCAGCCTTTGAGATGCTGGGATTCTAGGGCTTCTAAACTCTCAAGAAAGGAATAAGCACTATTTTATGTCATTGACTTTGTGATAATTTGTCACAGCCACCGCAGGAATCTGAGAGGGCTTGTAGGGAGGAAGCAGATGTTCTGCATCCTGTGTCCTTCCCTCTGCTAGGCTTTCAGAAAGCTCAGGAGTCCAGGCTGACATTACCCAGTTGGTTAACCAACCAACATATGGACAGATCTTCATCTGGTCTATTTCTGGTCTTATCAAATCCAGTATCAGAAGCACGACAAGCTTTGTAAGCATTCCTTTACAGGACAATCTAAGAAAATAGTCGAGACTATGAAGACTTTCTTTTCAGGCAACTATTTCTGAGCTTTACTCATCCAGCAGGTAAGGATGGCCCCCTACGACCCCTGATCCCACCCTGATCTTCCGGGCATGACACATGTGCACTTCTTAGTGACAATTACTGAGTAAAGGTAAGCCTGCACCAGTGAGCAGGGCCATACATAGATGTTTGGAAGAGTCCCACGGTGGCTGAGAACAGAAACAATAATTGTAGATCCCTGGGACATGTGAGAATGAAATAGTCTCACAAATGTCTAATGGGAGGTCAGATACTTCAGTGTGGACAATAAGGGAAGGAGTAGAAAAGGTGGAAGAATAGAGCAGGGGGTAATGGTTGTGTTGTCCTGAGACCTGGCTGAAGGTGACTTCTTGCTCCCAGCCTCCCTTGGAGAGGAAGTCTGCTCAAATCCACAGGGCTGAACCCAGCTATCTTGGCCATAATGCACCCCAACCTTTACACTCCTGTGTACTGGGAAGCATCCATCAAAGCACTCATTTTGCCAGTCTTTTTTTTTTTTAAATCTTTTTAAATGGTCTCCCTATGCAGTTCAGGATGGCCTTGATCTCACTTTTGTAGCTCAGGCTGGTCTCAAGCTCGCACTGATATTCCTGCCTCAGCCTGCCAAGTGCTGGGATTATGGGCGTGTGCCACCACACCTGGTTTGCCAGTCTTCCTTTAATCTACCTCAAGGAAGTATTTCAGCATGGCTCATGGCTCATTAGGCTTTTTCTTCCACAACTACAGAGAGTGGTCAGCTGGGAAGATGGAGCAGGGGTGTGTGTGTGTGCATGTGTGTGTGCATGTGTGTGTGTGTGTGTGTGTGGCAATGACCCCAGAGTCTCAAGCAACCTCAAGGATCATGATATTGCCACTGAGCTACACATCGAGCCAAGACCATTGTTTTCCCTTTGGTATAAAACTGTGCACTTGTTCAGTTCCACCTCCATGCCGAAAGTGGCTCCTGTGCAAAAGACTTTGCCTGAGGCCTGGGGAGATAGCTCAGTGGTCTGAGCACCTGCCTGGCAAACACAAGGACCTGAGTTTGATCGCTGGTACTGCATGCCATGCTGGCCCCAAAACTGGGCATCGTAGTGCATGCCTGTAATCCAAACACTAGGGAGGCTGAGACAGAAGGATCATTACCAGTCTGAACTGCATAGTGAGACCCTGTATCAGACAACCAATTAGTTAATTAATTAATTTTTTAAAAAGGCCTTGTCTGAGGACCAAGTAAAGACAGACTCAAGACTCCAAACAATGTACTGTATCTACTTTATAACTGAAAAAATATGCCATAAAGGAAAATCAATGGAAAATAGAATACCTTTATTATTGCTGTGTCTTTTATTCTCAAAACTGTTTTAGAGTGAAAAATTAACAATAACAATAAAAAGTAGGTTAAAAACTGCTTTTAGGAGGATCTGCTCATTCCTAATGCATTAACTTCTACTTTTCAGTATTAGCTAACTTATTTCATAAAAATGGACCTCAGGAATTAGGTAAGGTTTTATACAGGAGGAACTGTGATTGAAAAGGTATTTTTATAAATTCTAGAAAGTGCATGTGTATGTGCACGCGTGCACACAGACACACACAAACACACACGAAGCTACCAACTCATAAAATCTGAAATTCTACAAGCCAGCTTATGTCACTTTGGTGCCTGGAAATTAACCACAGGAGTCAGGAGTGGGGGCCAACTTCAGTCATCCTAGCTACTAAAGAGGAGCAAGAAGGAAGATCAGAAGTTCAAGCCCAGCCTGGACCAATAAGTGAGATTGTGTCTTTTAAAAAAAAAAAATGTCAAGGGGCCAGGGATGTGCTTCGGTGGTGCAGCTCCTGGTGAGTTAGTGCAAGGCTCGGGATGCAACCTCTAGCATATAAAGAAAGAAAAAAAGAAAGAAAGAAAGAAAGAAAGAAAGAAAGAAAGAAAGAAAGAAAGAAAAAAGAAAACAAAAAATAAAACTCAGTCATGGTGAGGATACTCAGAACACAGAAATTGACAAATGCTAAAAATAAGAACATTTTTATCCACGTGGTGAGCTGTCTCTCTTAATCTTTTATTTATTTATTTAGGTACAGGATCTTACTGTGCAGCTCAGATTCACAGTGTTCTCCTCTTTCAGCACCCCAGCACTGGCTTGCACCACTACACCCAGCTTCAGGGCTGGCACAGTGTGCCCAGGGTTTCAGAGCTGTCACAGCAACGTGGCACCAAGGACGGAATCCAGGTCCTTCATCTTGTAAGGCAGGTGCTTAGACTGCCAAGCTATCTCCCCAACCCTGAGCTGTCTTTTAAACATCAACAGGACACTGTGGACTCAGTAGACCAGAGTCACCAGAAGCATGCTGGGCTCCAATCTTTAATAAGCAAAGGCAAGGAACATCTGGAGAGGGGATTCCAAGTGGTGGTAAGGAGCAATCAGCAACCTCATGAAAACTATAGATTCTCCAGTCATCTTGGAGAGCCCAGCTCAGGCACTGATGGACTTGATGTTCATGCTTGGGCGTAGCAAGGGTTTCTATACATTTGCATCTGGAGGTGTGGCC
This sequence comes from Myocastor coypus, assembly GCA_004027025.1. NCBI lineage: Eukaryota > Metazoa > Chordata > Mammalia > Rodentia > Myocastoridae > Myocastor > Myocastor coypus. The sequence continues at coordinate 32,540 of PVJA010002009.1, read as the reverse complement.
AGGGAGGAAGCTCTGACCCCATTCACCCAGGGTGGCATTCCCTTGAGCTTTCTGCTCTTCAGCACAGCTTCTGAGCCCTTCCAGCAATTTCTTTTGAATCTTCTTTTCTGATGTCTACTCTAGAGTTTATTGCTCAAGGCTCCAGCAGAAAGGGCCCCAAGAGGTAGGAAGCATTTGCTAAGGACCTTGATCAAACTCTGGATGATGGACCTGACATTTTATCCTCAATGTCTCAATGGATCTCATCTTTCCATGCCATCTAGCCCCAGAGGATGTGGTCCCAAGGGGTAGTCAGTTCCACACAGCTCCACCAGGAGCTCTGTTCCCATCTGGGAATGCACAGAACCCGAGAAGGTCCAAGTCAGAGAACGTCTGTTTGGGGGTCTCTAGTGACGAAGCACTTACAACCCTTCCTAGCTCTTCATGAGTTTTGTTTCCAATGTTGTCTTAGTTATTTTTCTCATCACTGAGACAAAACACCCAACACCCCCACGTTAAGAGAGGATTTATCTCACAGCTTCTAGCGGTGTCAGTTCCTAGCTTGCTGGCTCTAAGGCAGGCTGGCATGGCAGAGGGGCACTCCAAAGCAGAAATGGTCCATGGCAGAGCAGGGCAGGCAGAAGGCAGCAGGAGCAGGCAGCAAGCAAGTGAAAAGTGACCAGCAGTGACTTTCTGTCCCTTATCCCTTCTTCTCGAATTGTACCATGAGCCCATCCCAGCATCACATCTTTAATCCCAGCAGCACACACCCTAGATCTAGCTGCTTTCAAAAATCCCCACACCTACGACTGTATGAGGCTATGAGAGGATACCTAGACACAGCTGTAACTCATACTAAAGATACAAATTAGCAGTGTGGTCAGCTTTCCTCCCAGACTCTGATGCTTCTACCTATTCCTCAGGATTGGAGCAGATGCTGCTGGTTCTGCTGCATGCCACTTAGATTCCTGGCTCCTCAATAGACCAGCAGCTTCTTTCTCAAGTACCTGGGACACTGCCAAAGGGCATCAGCTCATGCCAACACTTTACTTACTCAGCAGAAGGACAGGAACACCAGTAACCCTGGGCAGTCCTAAATCAATCAGCAAGTGAATGTGAATGGATAAATACTGCAGCTTCCTTCATGTGGGTGGTAAAACGACCATGAGGTGTGTTCGATGCCACATCCCTGAGGTCCCAGTGATGCCTGCAGCTGTCATGTGCTGTCACCTCCCCTACTCAATCCCTTTCTCTTTCTTGGTGTTTCCTGGGGCCCTGTCCTCAGGCAACCCTACTCACCTAGATCCTTGCCTCAGGGCTTACTTCTAGGATGGGTTCACAGAGAACTGTTCAAGATGCTTGACTCTCCAGGTGTAAGGCTCTGTAGGGCACCACCTACCTACTACTGTGGAGCACTGCACTGAACGGCCTCTCACCCAAAGTAACAGAAGGAAATCCTCCTCCTCAGAGTGATGGCACAAGGAGATGAGACCTGTGGAAGGGAGGCTGACAGGTGAAGTCAGAGCCCTTGTGAAAGGGGTCGGGAAGGTCTCTCCCCTCTTTGCACCATGAAAGTCAAAGTGAGAAGACAGCATCCATGAAGCATCTATGAAGTGAGCCCTCTCCAGATAGTGAGTCTCTTGGGACCTTGATTTTGGATTTTTCACCCATAAGAACTGAGAAATATAATAAATGTTTGTTGCTTAAAGTTGCCAATCTGGTATTCAGTCACAACAATATGAGCTGACAAGGTCCAGAGAAGAAAAGTGAAAGAGGGGAAGAAACTGAGAATATGGCCATTTTTCCTTGGTTATAGACTCAGTCCTCGTGGTACTATATCTTTGTACTGCAAGTCTTGCAGGTCAAGGTCAGCAGGGAAACTGCAGTAGAAAGGCGTAGGGATGACATACTGAGGATGGTAACAGTGGCTGTGTTCCACTGGGAGGTGAAAGTGTGCCAAGCTTGGCCCTATGAAACAGGCTCACTGTCTACTACCTGGAAAGAGAAATGGGTCTGAAGACGCTCCTTAACTTTTCTACAGGGCTGCAGCTCGGTAAGCAGCTGGGCAGAGCTGCGAGATGCAAGGCCTCTGTCACCATACCACCCCTTTGCGATAGCGAGTCACCTATGCTCTGACTCAAAGTGGGGCATTAAAGTTGGTCTTTGCCTCCTACTGGGATACTGAGAGGAGATGCAGGGTTGTCCTGTGTGAGGGAGGGGATCAATGACATAGGCTGCTTCCAGGAGAGCTGGCTGTGACTCTGTCCATGACTGAGAGGGTGCTGGCACCCACGCAGGCCACAGCACACTTGTCTGAGGCATGAGGGCTAGTTCACTCTGGACAATGGGGCTGGTCCTCCGTGAGGACAATGGGCTCCAGCCTGCTCTCCACCAGCTCGCTCACAGGTTCTCTGTGCTCCCATAAGCCTCAGAGGCTACACACTTAATCTTGCATCTTCCGGAAGTCCCTTCTGAAATGAGCCTCACACAGCATCTAAGTGTTGCATTCTGATACCTGCTTTGGGAGGACTGTATTAATTTTCCTCCCATATTAAATTTTGATGCAAAATGATATCGTCAGAAACAGAGATGACTTTCCTACAGAGCTCTGCACCTCACAGAACTTGCTGGTGTTATATTTGAGCAATCACCCTTTCCTGAGCATGTACTAGGTATGGAAAGCCCCACCACTGTCTAGTTGGTCATTTTAGCAACTGCAGCCAAAGGGTGTTTTCAGCCCTGCATTATACCTGAGAAGATCCAGGCCTGAAGGCGGTGAGGTAAATACCCAAGGGTCATGGAGTGGGTAATGGCAGCATGGCACATGAAAATGCCTAAATTTATGCTCCACACTATGAGGCTGTTCCACCTCCCCTCCTCAGCAGCAGCCCCTTGGTGCTGAGATGTTACCTACCAGATGTCTAGCACTTTCACTGACAGGTACATCTTTTTCCCCCTTAGGAAGCGCTTACTGAGCACTTCTGTTTAACACTTGTTGAGTGCCTAGCTGTGGGTTCCAAGGCATTTTGCTGCACACAGTGGACATCTGCTGGCTGAAGGCTTGGTGCTATTCCCTTGCTGTTGCTGCTGCTGCTGCAGCCATGACCACGGCCGCTAATCTTCCAGACTCCCGCAGGGAGCTGTCCTTTGAGTGACTCTCAGCCATAGGTTTGGGGGAGGCTGGCACCATTTCCATCTCTCACAGCAAGCACATAACTCAGGCTTTGTCAGTGAGAGTTTCACGGCCCCTGGGCACAGCGATTGGGCCCGAGGGACAAGCGATCAGAATAACCCAAGCAGAAGGGATGAGTGGCAGTCCTTGTCTTTTGCTGAAATTCATGGTGGTGGTGGTCAGAGGTCCTCTGTTGCAGTTTGCTCTGTATGTCCCATGCAGGCCTCTCTGAACAAAAAGCCACAGAAGAAGTAACACTGAGAAACTCATCAAGGCCTCTGATACCATCTCAGCACCTGGACCCATGGCGCCCGATGCCAGCCCTGCACCAGGACTTGTCAACTCCTGATTCTACGTGCTTGCTTTCCTTAAACTGCCCTCGCGCTGGTCTCAGGGAAGCTCTGAAGACCTTGACCTTGATGTTTAGTTTTGGGTATTTTTCCCCTCCTGGAGCCCACACAAAAGTCAAACTCGATATAGGAAAACTTTTTTTAAAACCAAAATAATTCAAAAAAAAATTCTAATTTATGCCATCATTTCTATTGACCTGATTGCTTCAATTCATTAAATTCATTGTAAAGTTTCTAAACTCCCTCGCAGGAAACAAGTTACATGTAGATTATTTTTTTATTGCCTTTAAAATGTGTTTTGCCATTCAGAGCTCTATCTCTCTCCTACTCAGACACCAGCTGCCAGAGTCAGCACCTCTCACCTGCCCACGTGCCCAGCAAGCATCTGCTGCGGAGGAAATGGCAGTGCCCAGGCATGATGGGAACTCTTAGTGACAGTAGTAGTTGTCCTGTGACTTCATTAAGCAGGAAGACCTCAGAGAAAAAGGCTCAGAGTGAGTCCTAGCAGAAGGAGAAGGCAGATGAGCAACAAGGCAGTCCAGAGCAGTTAGCTCAACATGTGACCCTGAGGCCTCCTGCAAAGATCGGGGAACATGTGACTGGAAGCTTTAAGTCTACTGTAATTCAATTTGGGTGATACATCTGGGTTTCTTCTTGTTTTCATTTTTATTATTTTCATGTTTCAACGGAGCATGGGATAAATCCACATTAAGAAAGAGAATGAAAAGAAAAAAAATCTAATTACTCTATTCTCTTCCCACAAAGTCTTCCTGAAATAATTCCTGCAAAACCTTCTGCCCACTGGAAACTGTGCATATGATTAACTGCACACAAGCCCAACAGCTTGCATGTGTAGTTAATTTACTCCAAATTTCCATGCTGCATTATAACCCTAATGATCACTAATAATAGACAAACCCACATTTTATTGAGTAAGTAATTTGAGACATTATGATTTTTATCATGCGAATAGGATCGGGCTGACCAATTTACACTGGGCAGAGGAAGATAAATAACCAGGGAATCAATCTCTCCAGCAGCAGACTCTGTCTCTTGGCAAAATGATATGCATTGATTACGAAAGAAAGCAGCTTTGGGCCCTTGCTAGGCAATGAAGTCAATAATCTTCCATGTTCCAAGCCAGAAGGTCAGGCAAGAAGCATGTGTCTTCCCAGGACACGAGGCAAAAGGCAGTGAGATGCCTACTTTGGAGGGAATACAGAGGCCCATGGGCTTTGAGCTCACAGCTGTGGGTTGCAGCTCTGTTGTGCTCCTCCATTACTACCTGCATCTGAGCCTCCATCTGTGCCTCCTTCTGGAGACAGGTGGGGAGCGTTGGGTGCAGTATAACTATGGTGGATGCCAGTGGGTGGGAGCGTGACCCATCATGGATACAGAGGACATTGGTTCTTTACCAACAGGTCCTGGAGGCTAAAATCTAAGGTGGAAGAGGTGCACATTTCACATCCACTTTGCAGAAAGAACCAGTCAATTTATCACTTACATCCATGAAAGAATCTACCTAGATCTGTGTAGAGGGAAAAAGTTATGGGACTCCTACAGGTTTTCTGAACTTGCATGAGAAAATGAAGGGGAAGCAGCCCTTAGATGTACACTATTTATTACTTCTAGATTTGTCTGAATTTTGTCTGGAAAGTAGAACAAGGGAAACTGCAATAAAAACATTAAAAAGACAGAAGCCCCCCCAATTCAATCTAAGGTCCTCTTATGAATGACTTTAGCCCTTGCAATCTGTAGTGATGGGTTCTGGCTTTGTGAATGGGAAGGCTCTTTGTCATCTTTATCTTTTTGAAATCTGATGCTCCCAGGTATGGGCTGGTCTCTAGTCTTCCCATGCCCAAGTCCTCCTAGGCTCTCTCTAGATAGATAGCAGCATCTATAGATTTGATGAGCATGGGCTGACCAAAGCAGGACACTGTTAGGGGACCACAAGAGGAGAGGCAGGTGGAACTGTCCCCTAGAGAGGTGGTGACTGGAGGTGGAAGGCTTTCCACAGGGGGCGAAGTCTTGACCGAGACTACCAGATAAGGGGGTGTTCAATGGCGAGGTGATGCGCCTTGCAAAGAGGAAGCTAAAAGCAGCAAATGTCACACATGTGGGCAAGGAAAGTTCCTACATTTACTTTGGTTTTAATTTCTATTTACGCTAAAGACAGTCCATGAGGTCAGTATTTAGGCCATGGTAGACATTTCCAGGAAGGACACTGGGTCCAGTGGTAGCAGATGAAAGGCATGATGTAGATCAGTGTACGTTTTCTTTCCCATAGTTCTGCTGTGGAGAAGGAAATGAATAAAGGTGAAATGTATGTCTGATGACCTGATGGTCACTGGAAAGATATGATGGACAGCACTGTCCCCAAGATGCTAAGGGTGTGCCTCATCAAAGATGTGGCCTGAAATGCATGAGAAGCCTTCTCCCTGGACACATGCTCTGGATAGCGCTGGCTATATTACTTCTTTAATCCAAATACAAGCCCCCGATACAGCCATTCCTCCATCCAAGCTCTCTATAAACTGGGGGGAAGCACCCAGAAAGAGATCTAAGAGTCTAAGCTCCATGCCTAAGAAGTCTAGGGGACTTCTGCAGTCTGCGTACACCAGTGATGTGAGACTGCTTTGCTCAGGATTGGAAGGGTGAAAGGTGTTGCAGAAATCAAACAACACCAACTGCTTTCACAGTAGCTGAGCACTAAAAAGTGAGGGGAAAATGGTGCCAAACATCGGCTTGGAACGGATGAAAGGCAACGAAGGTCAGGGACTGCTGTGAGATTCCATGAACTCGAAGCCCGCAACGTTGATGAGTGCTAGCAGTTTTCTAGTTGCTCTTTTATACTCAGCCCCACCCCAAGAACTGTACCTGGCCGATGTGCCACAAATCACTTTCAGGGCAGCCTGAAAGGGGAGGGCTGTCATGCAGCCTTCTTAGACATGGGCATTCAGACACGCAGGAAGACGTGGTTATTTGCCCAAGGCCATGCAGCTGGTAAAGAAATGGCTACTTGTAATGGGGTCTAGCGGGGCAGGTGAGGTCACAAGCATTTATAATCTATCAGACACCCCAGGGTGCTTGAGATGACTCCAGGATGACTGGAGGCCTGGTCTAGGAGGCCACTAGATGTGGCTTCCTGGAAGAAGCCAACTCTGTCTGGTAGAAGTGACTCAGTTGACACTTTAAAGAATGGATAATTCAAGCAGAAGTGAGGGTGAACAGAGGTCTGAAGAAAGGCCTGGGTGAAGAAACAGAGGCCATAGGCATGGCAAGTGGGGCACCAGTATCCTCCGGCTCTAATCAATCACCACTCCACATCCCCTCCAGTTCTTCGAAGAGAGAAAGAACAAGGACAGTAGCCACCACTCAGGACTTGCCAGCATGCAGTTGAGAGGCCCATGTTAGATGGTGAGGTACTCACAGGGTTCAGCACTGGCAGCTGTGTACCTGACACCCGAGCCTGGATGCAGCCATGCCGAGGGTATCATGGCCGACACTTGGCCATGTCTGAGCCACTTTCACTGCAGGCAGATGTGTGCCTTCTGCTTCTGCTGTGCTTGCCGGGCAGAATACACTGCTCCTGTCCTAGGCTCATCTGCTAGGGCTTCCTGTGGGACAGAGGGCTCCTTCTCAGCCTCTTCTCTCTTGGTTCTCAGTTAAATTCTCCTACAGGAGAACCGGACCAGCTCCTCAGGCAGGGGATGTTAGAGGAGAGGCAAAGGCTCAGGAGGCGAATGACGTGTCTACAAAGACAGGGTACTTCCTGGAAAGCCAGCCCGGTGCTCTGCAGTCCTGAGCCAGACTCTAACACAGCACTATCATGAAACAGAATTTTCCTTGGTACAGCAAGGCAGCCAGAATTTTCATATTTTAAAAAAATAATTAATACATAGCTGATCAAGTTTGGTTTGCCTGCATCAAATTTATAAATGCCAATGTAGAGGCTAAACACCAAACCATACTAATTAGAAGCCATTAAATTTCCCTTTGTGGCAGGCATTAGCTTTGAAAACATCATATAGGGACGAGTGCAATAAGAAGATATGGTCATGAAACGTATACTTGTAAATATTATCGTCTACATATTCTTTTGGCCCTTTTCTCTTTAAAGAAAGCTTATTTTTCTGGCTGAGGTGTTATCTATATGTTCCACCAATCTCCAGTTTCTAAAATCATAATTACATCACCCACAGACACATGAGCACCTCAGTAATTTCCTCCCAGTCTCTTATTTTTCTGTGCATGTCAGGGACAGGCTGGTATATATTTTAGTAATCGTCTCCATAATTAGAATCACTCCTCCCTTTGTTTTCCACCTAACACTGTGTCATGAACATGTCTTCCCACTTTGTCACTAGAATGGGTGTCTGCACCTGGAGATGGCCTTTCACATGTTTTGTGTTCAGGAGAACATCTGGGAGCTCTACTGAGGACTAACAGCATGCAAAAGCGAAAGAAATATGTACAAAGGGCCAACGGTGTGCTAGGTGGCCAAAAAAAGTAAAGACAGAAATGGGAAAGAAAGAAAGAAAGAAAGAAAGAAAGAAAGAAAGAAAGAAAGGAAGGAAGGAAGGAAGGAAGGAAGGAAGGAAGGAAGGAAGGAAGGAAGCCCAAGAGCAGGTGGCCTCCCAGCCTGCCCCGAGGTTCACAGAGGGGACAGATCTTTTTGAACTAGACACTGCGCTCTCCCCATTACTAATCTGAATTTATTGTTGAAGAGGGAAGCCGAGAGAATGCTAAAAAGGCTCCTTCACAAGAGAACTGGCAGATACTGCAGCCTGGTTGCCATCATACGTTAATTAGCTTTTTCTCGTTCTGGAGGGGAGGAACTGCATTAGAAAAGAAATGCGAGACCTCCCTCTCTTCTCCGATGAGCGTGGCTCCTCCTCGCTGCAGCTGGAGCCTCTCTTGGCACGGCCAGCAGCCAGAGGGCAGGCAGAGCCACGTTGAATCTCATCGCTGGCAGAGACCCACTGACCTTGGGGATGAAGATGTCCGCATGACCTTGCAGGGGACAAAACTCCACCTGATCAGAAATGCAAACACAGCTGACCTCTCCAAAGCCAAGTTTACCTCTGCTGGGACTGCAGGGCCTTTTTCACAACCTTTCACTACAAAGTCAGGCTGCAGGGAGCTGAGAGGATTTGGCACTTTGTCTCTCCTGCCTCAGCTCCTGGGAGGCAGCAGGATGTGAGCCTTATAAGCAGTGACTGAAACTTGGTGTCACTCAAAAATATTGTTGCCTTTGGTAGGTGACACCTGCAGAGCTCCAGTTTCCTATGCCAACATCCATTCCTAGACCTCTGCGCAGTTCCATAGAGAGCCCCAGTGTGATCTCCAGCGCGGAGCACCTTCCGTAAGAACCCCTGCATCTCAGTCAGCTGAGCAACACACACACCCTTTTCCCCTTGAGGATCAAAATTGGCCTTGGCTACTTGTAGGCCAGGACAGAGCAAGGGACGTCCCCTAAGCAGAGAGCACAGCCAGTGCACGGGTACACGGCGATTCTGGGACAAAGATTGCTGCTGCTGCTTTTGCTCAGAGTCCTAGCTGTCAAGTCAGCCCTGAGCATTCCTCGCAAAGCTTGGAGAGAAGTTATCAACTGAAGCTCATCTGTGATGATCATGGTGCCCTTCCCTGAGTTGGAAAAGGACCCCTAAGTTTCTAACAGGAAGCCTGAGAAGTAGTGAGAAAGAAATATATCTGACACTTGAGCCTTGAGGGACATGCCACAATATTCACAGTCTGTTGGTGCTGCTGAAAGGAGTGCAGGAAAAGAATAGAGGAAACGTGACTTCAAAATAATTTTTCATCCATGTGGAACAACCCCTCTGGCACCTCCAGTGAATCTGATCCTTTCTTCTGTGTCTAACATCTTAGGCAAACAGTTCAGAGTTATTTTTCTAATACAGGATAAATGCAGAGCCACAGTGGCAGCTTTGAAGCACACACAGCTATACTTTCTAATCCTTCACCCAAGCAGACATTACTAATCAATTCCAGCGTTCTTTGAATCAAGGGCAGAGATAGACTCACAGGCTTTTCGTTTTTGTTTTTGTTTTTCCAGTGCAACAGAGAGCCACTGCTGATGTAACGGGATAGACCCCTTGTAGTGATAAAGTTCAAAGGGATCATCATCTCTCCCTGTATTAAACTAAAGGTTCCAATAATTCAGGCAAAAAGAGGTTCTGCCTCTGGTGCATCCATCAGTCCTGCTCAGAGAAAGCTGCACCAAAGGAAGGTTGTCAAAAGCCCAGAATGGCATTAATAATGCAGAAACCCCAGACATTTATACAGAGATCAATTGGCAATAATTCTATGGGGCAAGACTGGGACTTAAAATGCAAAGTTGAATGTGAAGGGCATTGTCTGATTCATGCAGGGACAGAGATGATGTTTGGATTATTCAGCAAGAAGTAACATCTGAGGGGAACGATGTGGGCCAAGACCGTGCCTGAGGGTGTGGTCACCATGGTAGGCAAGGCAGGGGCTATGGTGCGCAGAAGACCACCTTCCTGCATGGGGAGAAGCCCAAAGACAAGGGACACTTCAGAGAGTGGAAGACCCAAGGAGGCTGGAGAAAGACAACCAGGGGAGTGGGGAGACTGGCAAGAAGAACAAGGGGCAACTTGGGGGCTGGAGTGAAGCTGCTCGGGACTGTGCTGGGAGAGTCAGCAGGGAGAAGACAAGCTTCGTCCATGCAGGAAGCGCAGGGATGCCAGGAGCAATGCATGTGTGGCCTTTCTGGCCCTCAGGACACGCTGAAGCTATGTCTTCCTGCATTAGCCACTAAAGGAGCAGCCAGTGTACACCTGCCCTTGGTTCAAGAGAAGTCACAGTCACCAGCTTGGCTACCAGCCCCACTTCAGCCTGCCTCTCCCAGCCACTTTGTAACCGGCTCAGCCTTTAGTTTCTACATCCACGTTCCAGCCAGTTGAGAACCGCCTGGAATTTCTCCACCACTGGAACCAAAGGCGCAGGGTGGGTGCAGATTTCTAGAAGTGTGGCCAGAGCCAAGGACTCGAGAAAAGTCAGCTGGAAGGCTTACGTGGCCTCCTGCGAAAAATTAATGTTCAATGCGACTAAAATGGAAAAACTGGTGTGGGAAGGATGAGAGCTCTAGGTACTTATTTTTTTTTTTTAATGTGTTTTGTTTTCTTTGTCTGAATATTAAAGTAAGATATTTTACACAGCAAATATTGGCAATTTAACATTATCTTCAATAAAATGAACCCTTGATGGCTAGTTTTAACTGGAAAGTAAATTACTTTCCTTCAGATTCTACTTGTCTTTAGTGTATTTCAATAATCTTGCTAGAAGACCATTTGCAAAATGTATTTCATATTGTAATTCCATTATCTCTTATTTTTAAAACAACAGTTTAGAAGTCTCTATGTAACTTAGCAGACCACTCAAGGAATGAAAGGTGTATGTTTAGTGATAGAATGCATAATTCCTGCCTGAAATCTCTGGTGTATTCTACTATGCAAATGTTCCAAGTACTATGCAAGCATATGCTCTGCTCTGAACAGAGAACTTGTATTTCCTAGTTCTGGGCATGGAACTCAGGGCCAGAACCATCTAGCCAAGCTACTTCTACAGTCCCATTTTAATTCTGTTATTCACTAAGTCACTAAGCTGGCCCATGAGATTTTCCTACCTTAAGAGTACTGGGATTACAGGCACGCAACACCATGCTTGGCTCTAGTTTTGTTTTCAAATGAATAAATGACTTTTTAAAAAACAACGACAACAACAACAAAAAGACCCAGACCATTCACAATGTTTGATACCAAGAAAGATAAATACTTGGGGGACCAACGCGGAATGATCCTCATGCCATGCAAGATAGACATCTGAGAATGCACCTGGGGAGGTTGACCTCGGCATAGAAGTCAAGGGACAGAAGCCTGAAGGTGACAGTTTGTCCGAGCACAGGTGAAGAGTTCACCTGAGGCCTTCCAGGACCTCGTGCACAGCTGGCTGGTGCACCTTGGAGAAATTCTGGCTGCATTCTGACCGTCTGCATACAACTTCACTATTCATGCAATCCTATCAAAACATATAGCATGCTCAAATGGGTGCCAGGAAAATTATTGTCCTTACTAATAATGATGCTTTTCATTTATAGAGAGTGCCTTTCTCTGAGACAGTGAAATATTTTTACATTGGGCATGATGCTTTTTAGGAGGATTAATGCTTAAAGTATCCCTTTAGTGCAGTGCATGTGGATGTTATAGATGGGAGAAAAGAAAAAGATTAATATCAGAAAACGTCAAGAGGGCATAATAAATAGAAGGTACTCCATTCATCCCTGTCCCTTTATCTCTGCCCACACAGAGCAGCTACCCGAGTCACAGGTGATTCTTACCACCACATCTGCCTCTTAACCAGGCTGGTCAGAGCCACTCAGTTCCCAGCTCCCTGTGACCTGAGTCTACCCTCAGCCACACCTGTGTAATGGTGCTCAGACACCCTTACGTAACGTGGAGGCTGTGGAACATGGTGGTGAAAATCTGCAAGTCAGGTGAAATTCCAGGTCCCTGGAGTAGGAGAAGCCATTGACACTGCCTAACTCCACTTATGGGAGGTCCCCAGGGTGCTCCAGCTTAGAGACAGATCATGGGGTGGGATGGTGGTGGCCTGGGGCTGGGAGGTAGGGAATGGGGAGTTAGTGCCTCATGGAATAGAGGTTTGGTTTGTCAGGATGAAACATATGGTAGACACGGATGGTGGAGAGGCCACAGTGTCACTGTGACCTAGGTGAGGCTAGGATAGAGGACAGTGGAAATACAAGAAACCTTTGTGCCTTCTATTTGCTTTTATTATGAACCTAAAGCCACTACCCAGAATTGTTCTATAAAGCCAGAAGGAAATACATCAATGATTTGCCCATTTAAGGAAGAGTTAAAAGGTAACAAGTATGTTATACATAGTTTGCCACAAGTTTGAAAGGAAAGGGAGAAAGGAGGAAAGAAGGAGGGAGAGAGGAAGAAAAGTAAGGAGGGAGCAGAGAAAAGAGGGCAGGGAGGGAGACAAGGAGGAAGGGAAGAAGAAAAAAGGGATGGAAAAGGAAGAGAGGAAGGAAAGAAAGAAGAGGGGGAAAGAAGAGAGAAAGGGAGAGAGGAAAGAAAAGAAGGGAGAAAGGAGCAAAAAACAGGAAAGAAGGAAAAATCAGAAAGGGAAGGGAAGAAAGGTAGGAATAAATATTGCACCTGCTTGGATGCCCTGAGTTTAGCACTGGAATCCATGGGTAGCTAAGATTTTTCCCTTCTCTTTCCTAGACCATCAATGACTAATGTATTTCAAACTCTTCAGAAACACGTTGACTTGTGCGCACAGCACTTAAAATCCTCTCACTTCAGTCCTTTTGCTGATGCTTAGTGCTCTCAACTTTGAGGACCAATTCAAGATGACTAGAAATGAGAGAAGAGGCTTGGAGTGGTGGTCATATGACAGCTAGGAGACATCAGTGTAGAGACTGCCTCACACCCAACACTATCCCCATGACAGGAGCACGACCTATCACTCAGTGCCCACTGTGGGCCCGGTGCAGACAGCGAGCCCAGCTGGGATGAGCTCATGCAAGGCCCCCTGTTCTTGGAGAAGAGCTTGAGGCTCCTGGGACCCTGCAGCTGCCCTTGGCCTCTGCAGATAGTGATCATGTTCACTTCCTTTCCTGCTGGATTCTTCAGAATTTTGGAAATTGGATTTATATCTAGTTGGCTGCTGTCTGTCTGATAATGACCACCAACATTCAGAGGGAAAAAACGCTGGTATGAGCATCAGTTAACCAAAGGTTTAGAGACTTATGTGTGGGATCCTTCCTACCATGGTAAAGTTATGCCAGGGTAGTATGTCTATGGCATTTGTAGAAGCCAGCCCTATAGCACAGCAGTGAAGAACGCCTCCTCTGAGCTGGCACAGCATGCTGCACTCAGCTGGCCTTCTGGGTTCATGCCTAGCACCAAGCTCCTTCATGATAGTTTGGCCGGCAACTTTAACCATCATAGCTAATGGGATTGCCATGAACATCACAGGGCTAGCTAAGGGGACACTTTGGTGAAAAGAGACACAGATAAGATCCAAGGGGCTGGGGATATAGCTCTATGGCACAAGAGCCTGCCTGGCAAGTGCAAAGTTCTGAGTTTGATTTCTAGTAAGAAAAAAAAAAAAAAAAAAAAAAAAAAAAAACCTATGGAGGTGGGGACATTTGAAGGCACTATAGAAAAATGCAACACTTGTTGGATTGCTTTTCAGAAAATTTACATAGGCACCAGAGGAGAAAAACCCCAATGAAGAAGTAATAAAGTGATTATTAAAAACAAAAAAAGAAGAATCATAAAAGTTTTCCTAAGTAATACAAAATCATTACAATGTCCTGGCAGACATGCATTTTTTAAACAATGGCCATAATAACGGAAAATTAGACTTCATTATTTATTCATAAAGTTCTGGTTAACACTAAGCTCCATTTGTAACAGTTTACTTTTATAAACAGTGTCTTTTGGGCAGATACTATTTTTTGGCTATGCAATGTCAGGAACACTTTCTAGTTGGATTATGGGGTACAATAATTCTTATCCCCCAGTCATAGCAGTCATCTAATATCAGGATGATCATGGAGATGTTATAAAACACAAAGGCTGGGGCCTTTTACAACACTAAAGATGACTATGTGCATTTATACTTCCTTTGGATTTTCTGTTTGATTTAAAGCGCTGTTGAAATTTGAAGACAGCAAACAATGTTTGATGAATCTACAAACTTTATACCAAAGGGAGAGTCAAAAGACCAATAAATCCACAGTAGAATTAATAATTAAGATTCCTGGAAGCTCTAAAAGGAAATATTAAATATGCAAAATCTTGTTGAAAAGCATAATTAAGTGCATCGGTGCCTCATATTTAAAGGACAAGTGATTTCTTGTTCAAGTCAGAAGTGACAACTGTATGGAAGGATATTTCGCTCCACGCTTTGGGGGCTAAGAAACACAGCAAAGGCAAACAACGTTGCTAGAGTGCTTGACCTCATGTTAAAGGCGGCTCCTGTCCCAACATCTAAGTCCTGCACTTTTGCAAGCATCTGAAGTCATGCAACTTCAGTTAAGCTAAAGCTAAGCAAACTTGCAGCCCATCAGAACAAGATAATCTTGACAACAGTTCTGCAAGACAAAGTGGCTTGGACATGCAGGGGCTTCTAGACTACAGTCCCCCGCCCCCAGGATCAACTGTACATTTTTTCCATGCTCACAGCTGAGGATATAAGAAATGTCCAACTCTCCCATGCAAAATCAAAGATGTGGAACTGAGCTAGCCCAGCTGTGCTGGGGGGTGGGGGGCAGAGGGCTTCCTCATGCATCTGGACCCAAAGTCCAGGCCTGAGGCTGTTCCTCTCCATCCTTCAGTTCTGTTTATCTTGTGGCCCTCCTGAGATACCATGGTTGGCCTATTTGCCCAAGTGCACCGGTTAAATTATGTTTTCCAGATAATCAATCCTTGGGCAGGACACCCTCAAATGTCATTTTTATTGTACTTACTTTTCGAGGACATGGTATGCATGCTCGGCATCCCAAGGTACAAATACATCAGCATAAGTGCTAGCTACATTCTTCTGGTGTAACTTCATTGTTGGAGGCTATAAATTTACATGGAACATTTCTCTTAGTGCCTTGGAAATCCATAGAGCTATCGCTTACCAGCTCGCAGAATATTTCTGTTGTACAGGTAGGTTCTAATATTGGAAAACCACTTGCTTGCCTCTAAGCAAGCAAATCAAATGTAATTATCCAGATAACACCAAGAAAATAGATTCTAAATCTAGTCCCAGGGGCAAAAGTTTAGAGAATTTCCTTTCCAAGGGAGCAGATGGATAATGCCAAAAGAAATACACAATGAAGCACACTCTTCTAAGTATATTTTATTAATTTGGTAAAAAGAAAATCAGACAGATGAGCTTTGGTGAGTGCTAAAGACAGACAGGGGAGGGGACAGGAAAGATGAGGAAATGATAAGGACCTGCAAAGGTGTACTTTTTCATCCGCTCTTCTGTATAATAGCTTCATCACACACCAACAAGGAAACGTCAACACACTGCCCTGTGTTGCTGTGAACAAGGACAACAGCTAGACTGGTGAGAGCCACTGTTCCAACATGTTCAATGAGACAGTCATACTGTCACCTGGCAACACCCAGTGGGAACTTTCCCCTTGCTATAACCCCTGTTAAGCAATGGAGACACAAAGGAAAATAAAGCAAACCTGAAGTGTTCAAACCGTGAGTGAGATGTTATCTCATCTAAACCCTAAGATGCTCAGTGCCTTTCCTCTGTTTGAGGGTCTTTAGAAGACAGGAGATAACCACAGAAACCATTCTGAGAAACTCTGCTTCTTCCCCCTCAAAGTCTGAGTCATCACTTAGCCAAGGTAAAGCAGGACGAGATCCATATCTTCAAGGTAGTACGCTTTCCTTTTCTTGGGGTACTGGGAATTGAACTGAAGACCCTCATGCTGAGTTATACTCCCAGCCCTTTTTCTTTTAATTTTGAGACAGGTTCTCACTAGTCACTAAATTGTCCAGGCTGGCCTTGAAGTTGCGATTCGCTGTCTCAGTCCCTCAGGGTGCTGGGAACACAGGACTCGGCTCTCAGTGGTATTCTTTGTGAAAGTTTGGCTGACAACAGTAACCAAAACCTATGTGGTTCGCAAGGAAGATTGTCCGATCCTCATCATTTTGGCCATAGGTCTCAATGAGAAGCTGGTGTTCCTAGGGGAGGCTCTGCATCCTGGAGCATTCCAAGATGCTGACAGGCAGAGGTCTTGCAATCCCTCAGTGGGAGGTAGTTCTTACCAGCAGAGGACAATGTGCACAGCAGGAGGCTGAGGCCTGGACAGATGACATAAAATGGCCTTGCTCCTTGCTATTCATTTCATGCAAAGACAACAATTAAACCCTGTGGAGAGGAGGATTTAACTTCATAGAAGCCTCAGTGTGTTCCAGGCAGCACTACCCATCATCTCTACCCTGAGAGCCCCTTCTTTATTCACTCAGTGGTTGCCAAAACTACCTTGTGCTGTCTCTTAAGGGTAGGACAGTGTAGAAAAGCAGATGCAACCCTTTCCAGATGGAGATGAAGGCCGACAAGGAGTAAGTTGGGGAAAACGACAGGAAGGAAATGCAGCAAAATAAGCGACTCGGGACAGGAAGCAGCCTATCGGAAAGTATCTCCACAGCCAGGATGTTTGAGCTGCGCTCTGAAGGGTAACCAACGAAGGTGAGGGTGTTAGCATCCTACTCAGGGGATGGGCAAAGGCCCGGTGGCAGGTAAGGGTTGGCAAAGGGGAGGACACTGAAGCACACAGACGGGGGGGGGGTCTCTGTGCTGATGAGGACCCCGGGGGGTTGATGGTTTGGACTGCTAGCCTGAAATAAGTGGGAAACTTTTGAGAAGAGTGAGAGTCCATAACGTGAGCAGCTTGGTCACTGAAAGAGCCAGAGGTCACAGAAAGTGTCAGCACATGGGGACTCAGTCTGGTTTGCCTGGGCTGCACTAAGTGAAGATGAACTGCCCTGGGCCACGGATACATAATGAAGGAATGACACATGGCAACTCATTATCTCACTACATAACACAAGTCCAAGTTGGTTAATGAATTAAAGCATGCATGTTTGTTAAGCAACAATAAATGCCTATCCTGACAGGGACACACAGGTGTGAGGGGAGGCTGAACACTATTAAGAGGGATCATTACTGCATTGACATTGCCAAGTCATCCAAGAGCATGTGGCGTCTCATCCTCCCACGCAGAGGTCCACCGTTGCCTAAGTGGTCTTTGCTGGAGCACTGCCCAGTCGAATCACAACAGACATTGCTATAAATGGAGAAAACTTCAAGTTTCCGGCCCTGGGAGGATGCAGTGGTAGGTGTGCTGGGCCACACTATGTCCACATGCTTGGTCAGGGGTTCTCAGAAAATCTCTAGGGAAATTCAGGAAATGAGTATTGGCTGAGTTCAGGAGGGCAAAAGCCCATGGTAGGTGCTCCAGGAGAGGTTCTGTCTGGGCACAGACTACCCATCGCTCCTGGCCTGGCGGTGCCGGCCAGCCTGGTGCCTCTGCACTCGTGGATGTATCGCTCCACACTGGCATCTGTCTTCTCCTTGACATCTCTGCTTCTGTCTCATAGAAGGCACATGGCACTGGATTTAGGCGCACTTGGGTAATCCCAGGATGGCTTCTTTTGTGATGCTTAACAATTTGAGCTGCAGAGACCCTCTTCTCCCAGGTTCCCAGGTTCTGAGTGAACAGATTCTTAGGGGAGATACCAATCAGGCCTGTACCAGAGGCTACCAATTCAGACATTCACAGACAACTCCTTCCTACAGAGTTTAAGCACTACTCCAGTTTCTCTGACCCCAGAGCCAGTGACATCTTTTTGAAATAAGTCTAAGCCAGGGGGATGGCATTTCCACCTCCCTGCTCCTTGCCACCCTTAGGCAGGGGTAGGCCTGGTCCTCCCACATCCCTGGCTCCAGTGCACCTGCTTACCATCCCTCATCTTAAATCCCCAGCTCATGACTTGTTTCCCCACTTTTGCTCCTGTTGTGCCAGCCTCCTCCAACTCAGTCTTCCAACCCCGCAATACTCAAGTCCTGTGTGCCAACCCTTCACCGACCCCCATCATCTTTAAAGAATTATTTCCAGTGATATCTCCTTCAGAAACATGGGACTAGAGACAAATTGGGGTCCATGACACTGGAGGGTAAAAGAACTACACTGATTAGCACCACAAGGTCGACTTCCTGCTCTGGGAGGCATGCACTATAGGTGTCTGGTTATACTGAGGGTCATCCCATGGGGGAGGGGAACCCTCCAGCAACCAGTCAGTGTAGGGTATATTCATAGGTTGTACAGCTGTCACCGTCGCCTAGTTCTAGAATGTGATTAACACCTCCAAAAGAAACCCCATCCCCTTCAGTACTCCCTCCATTCCCATCTTGTCTTCTTCTCCTGCAAAGCATGCATCTAATTCTGTCTTGATGGTTTTGCCACCTCTGCCCATTTCATAGCCATAAATGCACACACTAGGTGTGCCCCTGGCTTCTCTCACTGGGCATAAAGTCTCTGAGTCTCATTCACCCTGAGCATGAACCAAAATGTTGGTCATTTCAAACACCTACTTTTCAGCCTGTGCCTGCTGGCCACTGCCTCTTCAGGCATGCCCTGAATGCTGCAGACCTCCCGCATGTCACAAGCACTAGGGTGAGCATTCCTTATCTCTACCTGCCCCTGTCACTGTCCTCATCACTCCAGGGCACCACTGAACAAATAACTCTAAGAAATCACATGCACCCCTCATTTCTCCAAGAGCTTATACCATGAGGATACTAGAAGCTGATCGAGGCCTATAAAACATTTGAAATTCAACAGAGAAATGCAATGCATAAATGCAAAGAGAGAACAGTAATTCTTGTATTACCCTGCTCAGGAGACTTCAAGAAGATGGACTGTGTTCCCATCAATTGCTTTCGAGCTTCCCATTAGGTCAAATATGCTCATATATCTAATGATAAAGCCCCAGGGTCACATTCCCAACTCTGTAAACTGAGTACAGGTTTGAACATGATTGTTGCAACAGCAGTTACTGTGGTTATTGTAGGTGTTGGGATGATTTTTCAATAAACCACCAGCATTGCCCACTTGCTGTGTGTGCAGCGCTTTGCTAAACAAGCTGTTCTTATGCCACCTTATTTAATCCTCCAAGAACCGACCACCCTAGGCTCAGTTATCAGACACATTTGCCAGATGAGTCAAATGATGCTCGGAGGTGCAAAATCCCTTGCTGAAGGGGTCCCAGGTTGGTGGGGGCGAAGCAGGGTTCTGTCTCTAGAAGCTCAGCTTGTGGGGTCTTTTGCGTGGTCCCTGGACACATCTGAGCAAAGCCGCTGACATGTGCTGCCCCAGTTCCGGGCTCATGGGGAGCCACTGCCTCTTTCTTGGCTGCCCTCCCTTTTGGGTTCCAGCCCTTCCATCAGTGCTTATTATTTGGCATAAATCAGCCCCCCAATTACATGAATGCCACCGCCGCGAACACTTGTAATTAAAACTGGGACTGACATCCTGGAAGTCTGCTCCATCCTTGTCCCTCTTTGTCCTGCCATGATATTATTGGAAAGAGACTGAACAATCGTCGGGAACATATGCCTTTGGAATATAATGGGATTCGGCTCCTAAGAGCAAAGGCTGTAAGAGGGCACAGGGACAAAATTTAAAGGGGACAGCTTTACTTATTCACCACTGGGGCACATCCAGGAAACAGAAAGAACCAGTACTAACCAGGACACTCATGGCAGACTGTGGCAAAGCCCTCCGGCCTCCCCAGCCTGCCTCATACACATATCAGAACGAAGTTTCCCACCCAGAGCTGCTTTGCGCCTGAGATTCCACCCCTGCCCTGCGACTCTCCATTCTGGCTTTTCCCCCCCAAGACTGGCCCACCTAGCACTTGCTGGCTGGGTCCAGGCCAACTTGCCTCTACCCTGGCCATTGCCTTGGGAGGAATGGGGGATCCTGACCAGCCCTAGCCTCTTTGACATTGCCTGTCTCTTTTCTACTCATCCATCAGGGCTGTCCCATACGAATGGCTATGGTTTATCCAGTGCTCGCCACGTGTGTGCAGCGAGGGCTTCGCAGAGGTGACTGACCTTCTTGGAATTATACAGATACTAGGGTACAACTCAGGTGCTAGAGAACTTCCCTCCTCCCCTCAAACTGGCACCTCTTCCTTGTCACCACTTTATTAGTATGGGACAACTACAATCTAGAGTAGAGTTCTTAACTTGAGGGTCTGCAGGAGGAATTCTAGAGAGGGTGTGCTCAGATGACCCAAAGAAGATGGGCTTATTTTCACAAATTCTCACCGGATTTTAGCATTTCCCTAACTTAGACCATGGCAGAGTGAGAACCATCTGTGGACTTGTCTCAGTAGGAATCATGGATAATGTTCCTGCCACGTAAGAGTTGTAGCTGATACCAAAGTATCACGTGTACCCACTTTTTGGTGATTTGTAATGGATCCATTCCTGGACCTGTTCCCCCCCACCCCCTTCTGGTGCTCCTGTTTGAACCTAAGGCCATGCCTTTGCTGAGCCACTGAGCTCCTGAGCTCCAGCCCCAGGTGGGTGTACTACTTAAAGGGTGAGTAAGGAAGAACAAGCCAAGCATGCGGCACACACCCATAGTCTTAGCTCTTGAGAGACTGAGTAGGAAGGTTTAAAATTCCAGGCCATCCTGTTCTATACAGTACATGCAAGGCCCACCTGGACTACATGGAAGGACTGTCTCAAAAACCAAAAATAAGCACAAAAAGGAAGAACATTATTTTTCAGTTATAGGTTTTGATGCTTTGGCAGCTTCATTTCCATATGTTTGGTATCCTTTGTGGTCCTGTAGCTTTCTTTTTCTTTCCCTGTTTTTTTTTTTTTTTTTTTTTTTTTTTTTTTTTTTTTTTTTTTTTTTTTT
>PVJA010002009.1:0-11412 GCA_004027025.1 Myocastor coypus | reverse complement strand
GTTAGCCACCATTTGGTGTCAAGAATCCCCTTAGCTCTCTGTCAAGCTAAGCTCATTAACATAGCCCTTCACTTAAAAAAATCTATACACAGCAGGTTTCCTGCTTTTTATACTTTTGTGGCAGAATTAAGCACAACAAATCTCAAAGTGGCTGCTTATTTTCAGGGAGGTTCCATGGTGGCAGACAGGGAGAAGAATCCCCTCCCAATGTGGGAAGAGGTTTTGGACCTTAGCAGGAATACCCTCCTTTGCAGCTGCATAGAGGTGTATGTTACTCACATTGCTTTATTTTGCCATTGTTGATTTACTGTCTTATTTTATTACCTTACTTGCCTGGAACGTGCATCATACATCTACCTTTCCCTACTCAGCAAAGGGGAAGAACATTTCCCTAACACAAGTCCTGAGATGACAAGTGATATTTACGGATCACTTTCTGTTGTTGTCTCTTCATTAGAAACTTGCATTTTGATTTTGGATGCATTTGATTCTCCTACCTACTGTGTGGTGGGTAGTATGGTGATTTTCATTTTACAGATGAGGACACTGAGAGGGCAAGAGGTTAAGCTATTGCTCACTGGCACATGGCACAAGTGGAAGAGCCTGGATTCACAGCCGTTGGTTGGAAGAGACTTGACACTTGTAGCTGCAAAGCCCCTTTCAAAGTTCTGTCCCTAAGACTCTCCTACAATGGTCCCAAATAGGAGTTATTCTCTGCACCCGGCATTCCGCCCAATCTGCCCTTGTTTCTCACTGGGTTAGGATGCTCCATGAAGACTTTCCTGTTGCCCTCCTTTCTCTTTCCTTCCTCTTCTTCCTTTATCATTTAAGAGCTTCAAGGATAAGCACCATTCCAGGAGACAGATCTAGCACACAGTAGGTCCTCATCAGTAGTCTAATGAGTGTCTACCGGCCTAGTGCAGGTGAGGAAACTTCCTGGTGGCCAGAGATCTTGCCACCTGTCTAGTGGGCTGAGTGATTAGCTCCTCTCCATGATGGAGTAATGGAGAAGGAAGAGGCTAAGTGACCTCAACTGTGTGCTTGATGTGACCACAGCTACCCAGTGAAGAAGGTTTATCTACTTCCACTGAATGGATGAGGACATTGAGCAACAGAGAAACTACCAAAGTGGCCTGAACTCATCCTTACTGGCAGGATTGGGTTTTAAGCCTGAGGCAGAAATGAAAGTCAGATCTTACTCCTTGGCTCTTCTGTCTTTCCACTTGACCATTACCCAGGAACTAAAGGTCCGAGCATCACTGAGCCTCTCCAGTCAGACCTGCCAGGAGCTCAGAGTCCCAAGTTCACCGCACTTATTTGAAACACACAGACTGAGTAGCAACTGGCCTTGTTTTGTTCTTGTTTTGTCACCCAAAATGGTCTACCTTGAGTTTGAGGTTATTTTAACTTTTGATTTCAATATTTCCATCCCCCTTATTTACATGATGAATCACCAACCTTGGGTTCATGGGAGAATGAAAAATAAAAACAAAAAAATCTAAATCACTGTATTTAGCACACAACTACTTGCTGAAAATAGGAGCAACCACGGTACTACAAAATCAATCACTTTCTGGTTGATTTCATGTGGAGAAAGCAGCCTTCATTGATTGAGTGAGCATTATATATTTGAAACAATCTCTTTGGCTTTGAAATGGTGGTGTCTTATAGACATGACCTCAATTCTGACAATTATCTGTTTAATTGGATCAATACAGACAGCCCACTTCCCCAGACCACTGATTCAATTAATCAGACCATTGTCAAATGTCTTCTCCTTTTGGGTCTGTGTAGACACAGACCAAGTGGCAATTTCTCCCAAGATAGGCACAGAGGTCAATAATCTGCTTTTGGATAAAGTATCTGATCGCTCACAAATTATACAAATCACATTGATTACTGACAAATCATAATGTTTACAGAGCACTATTTGGCTATGGCTCCAGAGCATGGCTAGGTATTTAATTAACAACTGTCAGATATAATTTACACCATTACAATGACCAGAAAATGGCTGCTTGATGATTTTTGTTTATGACAACAAATACTCTACAACTAGCCTTGGTGACAGTATAATAAAGAGGGGGTGGTGGTGCCATAATAGATGAAATGGAATTTTGTTATCATGTGTAAGTAGGAGGTTTCTGAGAGCCATGGCATGTGCCTCACGTAGAATTTGACGTGTTGGTCTTATTATCAGTTAGCTTACCTGATTTTGTTACTTTTTGTTGTTGCTGTTGTTTAGCTTTGACTACCAGGAAACTCAAAGGCAAACCTTTAGCTCAGATATGCATCTTTTTTGCATAATGTGGCTTGTAAATATTTTACCTGAATATTATTTTACACTTGTTTTACTGCCTGATTCTATATAAAACAGTACCTAGGCTAAGTGTCAGGAAACTGCTGCCCTAGACTAACTCCAGCTTGCTGCCTGTTCATCTACAGTACACTTACTTTGTACAATGCAAATGAGAGGGGCCTAAAAATATCCAAATCAAATGTGATGACAAAAAGATTCAGTGCCATTTATACAGCAGTTTTACAAAAAAATCAAAATAAGAATATAATTTCATGGCATATAAAATTCAAATCTAAGCACCCATCCACAAAATTTTATTGGAACACATCTGCGATAATGCATCCCTGTATCTTCCCTAGCTCTCTCTGTACTCCAAGAGCAGAGTGAGGCATTCTGGAGTCTTCTAACTGCTAAGCAGAACCACATAGCTGGAATATCTAAGATGTACTGTGCTGGGGATGCCGGGGTAACTCTAGAGCAGTGGTTCTCAACTTTTCTAATGCCGTGACCCCACAATACAGTTCCTCATGTTGCAGTGACCCCAAACCAAAAAACAATTTTGTTGGCTACTTCAAAACTGTAATTTTCCTCCAGTTATGATTTGGAATGTAAATACCTGATATGCATTATGTATTCTCATTGCTACAAATCAAACCTAATTTAAACACAGTGATTAATCACAAAAACAATATTTAATTATATGTTGAAAAATATTGCCGGGCGTGGTGGCGCACCCCTGTAATCCCAGCACTCGGGAGGCTGAGGCAGGAGGATCGGTGTGAGTTCGAGACCAGCCTCGGCTACAAAAGTGAGCTCAAGGCCAGCCTGAACTGCATACTGAGACCCTGTCTCAAAAAGACAAAAAAAAAAAAAAAATTTATTACTAATTCCAATAAATAACACTTCACCACGGCATAGCATGGGTTTAAATATAACAACAATTCAAATAAATAACATTTTCCGATGGCTTTAGGCGACCCCTGTGTTTTGGTCGTTCGACCCCTGCAGGGGTTGAGACCCACAGGTTGAGAACTGCTGCTCTAGAGACCCTATAAGCACTTACAAGTAGACTATCATTACTGTTTTGAACATAAGGAGAGGGTGTTCGAGAAAAAGCAAGTAAGATGAGCAAAGCCATGCAGCTGGAATTGGATAGCTAGAGCTTTTCTGCCTCTAAGTTCTTACCACTCCACTTAGCCAGCCCCATTGAATCAGGCTTCAGGGGGTCTGTTGGCTAAGGATGGGGCCCAGAGGTGGCAGAAATCTGGGGAATGCAAGATTCCACACCTGTCAGCTGCAGACACATGGACAGAAGTGCAGTAGCTTCTGATGCCTCTAAGCTTCAGGGACAGAGGTCTGGGATGATAGGGCTGTTTCATGCCACACTCAGGGTTGGTGTCCTGCTGTTCTGTCTTTCATCACACAATGGTGCCTCTGTCCAGGGCACACATATTCGTCTTCTGCATCATGGGATGACTCTACCCCTTTCTAGGCACCACTATGGGTATTTGCTAAATAAATGCTTGATGAAATACCTACACTCACTATGTGTGTGTAAAAAACGACTAGATAAATGCACCCTGAACAAAAGTAGGAAATGAAAAGGAGTAGGGGTAAAGTGAGTTGACCTTGGAATTAAAGCACACTGCACTGGAGCCCCCACTGGCATTTCACTCTGGGAAGAGTAATATGATGATTCCTGCACTTTGGTTTTTTGAATTCCTGGCACTGGGGCAGCAGTATATGCTTTGAAAAGAGTCCTATAGTAAAGGAAGATGGGAACCCTCCACACAGGAACTCAGCGGACTCTCAAAGCACGGTGGCAAAGACCAGGGATACTTTCTCCAAGTCTGAGGGTCCTTCTGGTAAGAGCATCCTCTGGAATTGAACATCGTGGAAGGGTTTGTAGCAAGCTGCTGGATTTGCTGGAACCAAATGTAGCAACATTTACATTTTTTAAACCATGGAAAATTGAGGAACGATGCTGGAAACCATAGACATCTTGAGAAAATGTAAAGGTTCCAAAGTGTTTTTCCATTCTGGGACAATAGAAAACAGGAACACATTAATAATGTGTCCATGCCTGGCTGCTGGGGAACCCTCTCCAGAAAAGTATATTTTGGAATAAATCACAAACGGGGCATTGAATTTTCCAGCCCAACGTGTCCTCACAACTCTACCCTGAGCTCCATCTCCGGAAGTGTTGAAAACCTTCCCAATTTGACAGAACCCAGAGCCTGCCTGAAATAAGACTGTCCCTTCCCAGAGCGCACGCTGCCTCACTTACTGCCAGCTCAAGACCCAACTCGGGCTAACGCGAGGAAATTCAGGCGATTGCTTAACTCCCCAGCGGCTTGAGGAATTGACAGTCTCTAAATTACTGCCCGCGAAGCATATCGCATGCCAGCTGACAAAAGGAGGAAAGGAAAAATCCTTACAGATCGTGGAGCATCCTCTCTTCCTCTCTAGGGAGGAGGTGCTTCTGATGCTCATGTCACTGGACCCGGAAACCAAATGAAAAATATGTGATTACAAATAGCGTGGAGGCAGGCACTGCACCAGTGAACAAAAGAATCAAAAGGACCCTAACCTTCTCTGTGTAGGAGGCAATTAGGCTAAAAAAAAAAAAAATAAGAAGAAATGAAATAATAAAAATAACAAATGAATCTGCAATTGCTTTGCTTCCCGGCACCACCATCTGATTTCAGATTGGTTCTCCATGTCAGCTTGGGTAGACAAATGTATCTGTGGGGATGTTCATGGACTCCTGGAACCCCCCGACCCAGGCAGCACAAGATTTAACCCTAGGTGAGTGGGCTGCGTGGTGGGTCCAGGTGGAGCCCAAATGAGACATCTAGGATGTCACACCGGAGCACTGGGCATCCTGGTCTACTTGGATGGCTGAGTTTTGGGTTAGCTCACAGGGGACTTAGGTTTCCCTTTAAGAAGAACACACGGAAAAACAAATAAAAATAGACAATGATGCTCCAGGGATGATAAAAGAATGATCAGAGAAAAACTATGTACCAGGGTGGTTCTCTCAGGGTGGCATATCACTGCAGCATATGCTGCTTGGCACCAGAGCCCAGCTGCAAATCAGAGCCCGCCAGCAGGGCATCTGTGACTTCAGTGTAAATGAGGGCCACTTGGATCTCACCCCATGGAAGGCAGTGAGGAGGAGGAGGATGGTCTCTTCCCCAGTGCTCATCAGAGGTCAGAGCCTGCTCCTCCTCAGTCCTCCTCTGTACACCCTGATGAGGCCTGAGAGCTCAAAGCTGGCAGATGGGGTACTTATGAGAGGCCACCACTGTCCTGCTAGCATCCCCCATGATGCTCTCCTTCAGCTGGGCTTGCAAAGAGTGGTGCTGGCGCTCTCAGCCAGAGCCAGGAAGGGATGAGGAGTGAGGCAAGAGCTGAAGGACCTGGAGCAGGGAGTAGCTCGAGCCACACACCTGCTGTGTTTCTGGTGCTGGCTGGCCTGGGGGAGGGAAACATTCAGGCATCCATCCTTGTTGGTGGACTTTCAGCCCTGTGTGTGCACAGGCACTGTTGCTCCTACGGCGGCTATCTTCTTTAATCCCAGTGACCTCTGAACCTGGAGCCGGGCAGCCCAGGGCTGACTAGCCCATGACACTAGTTTAGATTCATGACAGCTAAATGAAATTTAAAAGTCAAGTGTTCAGTTGCACCAGTCCCTTGCTGGGTACCCGACAGGCCCGTGCAGCCAGTGAGTGGCAGCTGTACAGGATGAGTCCGTGCTAGCAGAGATCACTTTAGAAAAGGCGAGGCCAGGAATGAGAAAATAAAGTTGAGAGATGGTCCTCAGCCAGGCATGGTGATACATACCTATGATTCCAGCCCTCAGAAGTCTGAGGCAAGAACATGGCTGTGAGTTCAAGGCCCGCCTGGGCTACAAAGTGAGTTCAAGGTCAGTTTGAGTGGCATAGTGAAACTGTGTCTCAAAAAGGCAAAGCAAAAACAAAACAAAACAAACAAACAAAAAATAATAATAATAAAGAGACAGTCCTAGAGTAAAGGGGATGACAGGGTGAGAGAACAAAATGCAACGTGATTCTCAACCACATTCTAGACCAAAAAGCAACAAAAACGGTTAAGCAGGAAAAAGGGCAACAAAAGCTACTGAAAGCGACCAGGGAGATTTCAAGATAGACTTTGGATTAGGTAACACAGCTGCAGCAGCTCCTGTGTCTTGGGAGTGGCCATAGTATCCGGGCTGTGCAAGGTCATGGAGGACAATGTCCTTCTGAGTGCTGGCTCAACTATCAAACATGTCTGCCCCTTGCCATGGCTCAAAGCATAGAAGCATGTGGACATGGGTCTACACATACGTATGTAGCACACAGGAAGATTCATAGGCTGTGTGAGAAGGTGGAAGTCATCATGGGGTCTTTAGTGGCCACTGGCAACCTCCCCACTCCCTCAGTTGCCACCAATGCCCAGTTGTGTCCCACCTGTTCTCTGCCCGATCTCCCCAACTCCTGCCATACTGGGCACAGTGCTGTTCCTCCACCCCTAGGTGTGCTCTGACACCTGAGGCCGGGGCCCACTACCCTATCTCCTGCACTCCCTTTAGCACTGCACCCCCTATGCCCCATGACTCAACTCAACATGTTCCCAGACTCTCCTGCTTCCTAGGTTTATTTCTCATTCTTTCCTTGTACTCTACACCAAGTTCAGGGAAGGCCTTTTATCTGGTTTTTCCTCTGTGGGATGCCCAGGCCCTGGTGTAGTCCCTCAGCCACCCCAGATTGGCCACTGATGGGCCCTCTCTCTTTACCTGAGGAGTTAATATAAGTTTAGGAAGGAAACTAGCCCACCTAGATAGTCTCTGACACTGAGACTGAGTCAGGGGCCCTGGCCCATGTGTCCCAAGGGCCAGCTCTCTCTCAACACAAGCCACTGATGAACAGCAGGGGCCGTCTGATCTGGGCCTGCTTGGTTTACTGGTTCCTCATTTGGGCAGGCATGAAGCAGATCAAGCTTCCTGGGGAAGCCAACCTTAAAGAGAGACACTGGCATTGTAGGCTAAGTACTTTATAAAGTAAAAACATCTAGGCTAACTGTGCTCATCAATATGGAAGCTCCTCAGAAACCTAAGAGTTCCCATCTGATCCAGCTCTCCCACTTCTCCATATTCTCCTTGAAGAATGGAAGACAGCTCATTATGGAAATGATGGCATACCCATATTTGTTGAGATGCCATGAACCATAGCCAGGGTGTGGATCTGCCAATGACTAGATAAAGAAAGTGTGGTCTATAAACACCACGGCACATCATTCAGCCATAAAGAACAAAATCACGTGATTTTTGGAAAGATCATCATTTTAAGTGAAATATGCCAGACTTCAAAAGTCAAAGGTCAAGTATGTTGAATGGTTTCTCTCGTATGCAGAATCTTTGACAGGGGTGGGGAGACAGAGACAGAGAAAAGTAGGAGGGAAACTATTGAAGAAGAGGAAGGGAACAGGTGAGGGGTGGGCAAGGGGGACAACTGGTACAGGGAATGATCAGACAGTGTTGTAGGCATATATACACACAAGGAAGGGAAATCCAGGCTGCATAAGTAATGTGCACTAAAAAGGTTCAGGCTGAGTAAGGCAGGGCAAAGGGAGATCAGAGACAACCCATGGGCCCAGGGTCGGGGGCTGGCCCTTTTAAGGCAAGGCCTACCATTTGATGTGTTCAAGCCCTGTAGCCTTCTGGCTTCTGAAGAGAATGCTGAGGTTTGGAGAGGCCCAGTGATTTTGCCCATAGTCACACAGTAGTATACAAGTTATCCAGTCCCTTTCCTAACATGACTGATGCTAAACCTGAGCTCCAGCATCACTTTCTCCACCCTTCCTTATTTGCTTGTGTCCTGTGGTTCACTCCTTTTTGTGCAAATGGGATTGTCCACTGGAGAGCATGCTGTCTGAGGGCAGGCCTACCATTTGCTTTTGGGTACTAGCTTCCCTGGTGCGCAGCATGATTCCTGGCCCTGGGCTGGAGCTCAGTAGGTATTCGCCAATGGAGAGAAGGAACAGGGCACTACCAGGCAACAGCCACAGCCACAGGGACTCCAGACATCCACAACCTCCACAAAGAACTGGAGAATCATCCTGCCCTGGGGCTCAAAGTGTTCCCATGGAACAAGCCCTCTGTTGCTCACACGTCAAATAGTTCTGAATTGGCCACATAGTGAACTGGCCTTTGCCACAGCAGAAATGACCATCTATTCTGCCTGGCAGAGCAGAGTGCTGCCAACATTGCCACCAACACCAGCCTCCTTGGTGACACTGCTGATCTCTCTAAATAACACAAGATGTTTTTACCATCAAGTTAATGGTGAATAAATCTGTTCCTGATCAGGATAATTACACTAGTGTCATGCAGCTGACTCAATACCTGGCCAAGAGGACTATATTTAGAGGGTCAGTACATTTTTAGCTGTGCTTTGTGCATGAGCTGTTCATCACATTCACACAAGTGAGGCTCCATTTACAGTCCTGATACCTGCTCAGAGCCCTTCAGGACCAGGGCTGCAGGTGAAAGCTTGAGACATTGGGGGACAAAGCCCAGGACAGGTGCTTCCTGGCTGAAAGGTAGCAGGTAGCAACATCAGAAGCTCTGGGTGCAGGTCAAGGGATGAACATGGATGGAGATCAGGAAGGAACCCAGACCATGCAGAGCACGAAGCCAGACAGGCCGAGAAGTGACCGAAGCCAAGCTTTGTCCTGCAGTGGCCTTGGACAAGTTGTATCAAGCCATTAAGTCTCAGTTTTAACATCTGTGAAAGAGGCATTTCAGGATATGGGAGGCAGGATTCAGGATGCCCCTGAGACCCCTGCTTCCTGATGTCTAGGTCTGTGTCATGTCTGCTTTTGATAGGTGACAGTGACTGCCTTAGAGGCATGACGTGAGGCTTAAGGAGCATCTTAAGCTAGTTTCCTGATGCTCTAAAGAGAACACCAGAGCCTGGACAATTCATAAAGGAATGAAGTTTATGTCTTACAGTACTGGAGGTTGGGAGGGTCCTAAGGCATGGCTGGTTGAGCAAGGCCTGAGTGTAACAGAAAAATACTGTTGGCTGCTGCCCCCTCCAAGGTAAGGAACCCATTCCCCCAAGGAGGCCCTGAGCTTCCTACTCATCCTCTAGGGTCCTGCCTCTTCCTACCTCCACCAGGACATTCCAAAGTGCTTAGGTGGTCACAAGGGTTAACAGATGTTGCCCATGTAAAGGGATTCTCTGTTGGGACAGCACATCGTTGGCTTCCAAAGGCAGCAGCCCATTGGTTGGGAGATGAGGCTCAGTTCCTGGCGTACAATGTAGGATAAATCTTAGAAGGGCATGAAGGGAGAAAGAAACAAGGATGTACTCCCTCCTAATGGAACAAGGTTTCAGGAGGTATTCTCTAAACTGAAATAATTTCAGAAGCCACAGGCCCTGAACAGTGCTGTCTGATGTGGTCTGCTACTACAATTAATGAAGATTCCCATATGGCTGTCATTCCTTCCTTCATTCACTAATTCACTCACTTGCTCACTCACACATTCATTCAGAGCCTGGAATACTCCAGGCCATTGGGTAAATGCTGAAGTTTGAATTTCTAGCCCAAGCCCACTGAGGGACAGACCCACATGCCTATCGGCATTCTGTGCCTGCACTGCCTTTGGCTTGGGCTGAACATGCCAGCAAACTTCCTGCCCTTTCTTCATGTCAGTACACGTGACAGTGTCTCTGTTCTGCTCCCACAGTCTGAGCTCCCAGACTCTTGTGAGTCCTCAGCCCATCCACCCCACAGCCCATCCCCACTGAGTCCTGTCAGCACCTGTCCCTCACTCCTTCCTCAACAGCACATCCCATGCAGGGACATGCTTCCTTTGCCTGCTGTGACAAACACCACAGACTTGGTGGATAAGAACAGCACAGATGAACCTCTTACAGACTCAAGGCCAGAGGCCAAAAATCAGCTTCATTTGGGTGAGGTCAAGGTGATTTGGTTCTGCGAGGCCTCCTGCATTCCTCAGGTACTAACTCTCCCTCTGAGCTTGATCATGTCTTGCTTTCACTGTTTCTTTATTTCCTAGGCCTCTTCTAAGAACCTTTGATTCACTTGATTTAGGGCCCCCCATAGGGCATCCTCACCTCAAGGTCCTTAGCTGGCACACATCTACAGATTCCTTTTTGCCACAGATAGTAGCATTCATGCACTCTGGAGACCAGGACCTGGATATCCTTAGGTGCTGTCATGTAGCCTGTCATGTGGGGACTTTGTCATCTCTCTGTCAAGTCCCTACAATAGCTGCTAATAAACCCCCTGATATATCCACTGGGAGGTAGCTAGAGTAAGCTGTCTGGAAACTTCAGGAGTACTGTGTTAGTCTTCTGCCCAGAGTACTTTTCCAGGCTAATCTCAAGATGAACCCTTTTCCATCAGACAGTAGGGTTTCTGAGGCAGTCCCTTCTGATTATTCTGTTTCTGTAAGTTCTCCCATTTATCATTCTCCACCACAGAAATGTATTTATTTCAATAATTTATTTCACCCATACTATTTATACTTATTCTGCTCTTTCTCTTTCTCTCTCCCTCCTTCCTCCCTCTCTTCCTTGCTTCCTCCCTCCCTCTCTTCCTCCTTCCTTTCCTTCTTCAGTGCTGACAGTTGAATCTAGAATGTTTTGCAAGTTAAGCAAGCACTCTACTTCAGAGCACCATCTTCAGTCAGACTGTTTTCACCCTCTCTAGAACACAGGCCTCAGGGGCATGAGGGATTTATCCAGTCCATTCACTGCGTTGTGCTTTCATTTTGGGTCCAGCCAAATAGCTCAGTGGATTAAAGTGCTTGCAAGAAGGCTGGGCATTGGATCCCTGGGCTTGCCGTGCTGGTCCTGCCCCCAGGGCACACTGCAATGGCAACTAAGACTGAGTGTGGTGGCGTACCCCTGTATCCCAGCTCTTGGGAGGCTGTAAACAGGTGATCACTATGAGTCTGATCTAGTAGGGAGGCCTTGAACACCTGTAGGCCCTTTCCTAAAATAGAAGAAGAAAGAAGAAGAAGAAGAAGAAGAAGAAGAAGAAGAAGAAGAAGAAGAAGAAGAAGAAGAAGAAGAAGA
>PVJA010002008.1:96353-114397 GCA_004027025.1 Myocastor coypus | reverse complement strand
AAAAAAAAAAAAAAAAAAAAAAAAAAAAAAAAAAAGAAAATCAAGCCTTTCAGAAAGTCATCAATATGAGCAAGTATGTGTGTGGCACGTGTACAGCTGCTGTCTCTCCATTTTGGTTTGGGCTTCTAAGCGCTTTGAATAAATCTTAATGGAAACAGCTGTCCAGCAACTAGGAATCTCCATCTTACTTATAAAAATAATCTTACTTGAAAATAATCTTGTTTTTTTGTCTCTCTATAATCAGCTGTTAAATTTCCATAATTAATTCCATGCTATGCAGTTTTTAAATTGGCAGATGATTATGTGTAGGGATTGTAAAAGAGAAGAAAAGCCATGGAAAATGTAGTTTTCCACAAGAGAACCAGATTTAAATCAAATATGTAAAGATCACTTCTATATTCAGTGACTTGTTTTCAAGGCAAGTTAATGTTGTATTGTGTCAATCCTAACACCACAATATTTATCAATATATTTATTCTTTAATATTGTATAAATAGAGGCTGGCGAGATCACTTAGCAGACTAAGCACTTGCTTAGGTAAGCACAGGGACTAGGATTCAATCTCAGACACCACCTGCTGTGCCACCAGACCTTCTGAGCCAGCCAGTGAGACTGGACATGGAGTGTGCATGCTTATAATCCCAGCCC
This sequence comes from Myocastor coypus, assembly GCA_004027025.1. NCBI lineage: Eukaryota > Metazoa > Chordata > Mammalia > Rodentia > Myocastoridae > Myocastor > Myocastor coypus. The sequence goes on along the minus strand of PVJA010002008.1, from coordinate 113,749 downwards.
TGGGGAGGCTGAAAACAGCTGGATCACTAGTAGTCTGAGCTGCAGAGCAAAAACTGCATTTAAAAAAAGTACAAAAGCATGCATCACAACAGAACTAGCATTTGTATCTATTCTGTACCTATAAAAGTTTTGATGTCTTTGAAACTTCTCTAAACTCACAAGATGTATATTAAAAATACATGGAATTTATATTTAAATATAAGAAACATTGATGCAATGGTAACACTTTAAATGTATTTCATTATCTATATTAATGCTTGAAATTAACATATTACGCTAATATATCAGTGTTTTACAGTTAAATTTGATTAAAATTTAATAGCAATTACAACAATAATTATTTCAAACCAGTTTGCACAAATGTGTCTATACAACATGACCAGGCTGGCATCTGAGGTGAGCAGTAATAATTAACTGGATGTCCTTTAGGGTTAGTTTGATTGATTCCCCCTTAGTTATCATCATAGTTCACTGGAAGGGTGGTCTGTAAACAGCAGTGTCTTATGGAGAATCAATGCATATTTCATCTTAAAGTACAAGAGACAACAGCCTGCTGATGTCACATCTTATGCCTAAAGAAGTGCAGAAGAGCTTTGAAAATATTCAATTTTAGACAAATTCTATAATCTCAGCAAAGCTTGATGTTTCATTCTATTATTTTGTACAGGGTTTACAGGGTCTCACTACATACAGTGAACTCCTAGTGACCCCCCCTGTTTTCAGCCCCTCAAGAGCTAGGATTCTGTAGTGCTGCATATGCCCAATCTCAGTTGCTGGGTCGGCACATCATCTCAGCGGGCGTAGCCAGTACAGCATGCGGGAGATCAAACCCTGGCTCCTGCGCTCTGTCTACAAAGGTGTTTTAGTTCTCTGAGCTATCTGGCCGGCCATCATTCTTTAACATTAATTAATTCCATGAGTGCTTTTTCGATAAACATAATGATCGCATTTAGGATAAGTAATTGTACTTATGTATTTCATTATTCCTCTACCTTCTATTCAACTCCTCTTCTCCACACAGTCCTGCATATTGTACATTCTATTTATTTCACTTAAGAGTATAATATCAAGGCACACTCGTTTACCTAAAAGTAAAGTCTCAAGTTTACCCTTCAGTTTGGGTGAATAGTCTCTGTGGCATAAAATCAAAAGATTGTCTTCTTTAGCAATTTATCACTTGATGGGTAAGTAGACTATTTCCAAGATTTAGCCATTGCAAACTTCACTGTGAGATACATGGATATCCATATATCATTCAGTATATGATTTTAATTCTTTCAGAAAACACCAAGAAGCAAAACAGATGGCTCAAAAGAGATGCCTAGATGTCTAGTGTTAGTTTGGGGAATTAAACTCAAGAACTTGCATTTTCCAGGCAGGTATTTGTGCCACCGAGTTACATCTTCAACTCTAGTGTCAGTTTTTGAGGAATTCACACTCTGGTTCCCATAGTGGCTGTGCCAGTCTACACTTCCACCAACAGTGGAGAACGTTTCCTTTTTCCCCTCAGCCTATCCAATGTTTGCTATTCATTGTTTTCTTGATGATGATCATTCTTTCTGGAATGAGATTGAATCCTGGCATTTTAACCTGCCTCTTTCAAATAACCAGTGACAATAGGATTTTTTCATATATTTATTTGACATTTTGCTGTTTCATCTCAGAAGTATGTGTTTAATTCTTTGGAATGGATCTTTTAACTTGTATTTCTCATTGTTATTCTTTACAAATTCTACATATTAATGCTTTTGGGGAATATTTGACAATTTTTTTCCACTCTCTGGATAGGCTCTTCACTCTGTTAGTTTTTTTTTCCTTTCTTTCTTCCTTTCTTTCTTTCTTTCTTTCTTTCTTTCTTTCTTTCTTTCTTTCTTTCTTTCTTGTGTGTAGTTTAGTACAGAAATTACAGACTCTTGCTACACAGATCGGACTTGTAGTGATCCTCCTGTTTTCAGCCTCCCAAGCATTGGAATTACAAGTATAGGCCACCATATCCAGTCTTATTCATCATCTCAGAGTGCTCCCGGGGCGGGACGAGCATGGCACGACAGGGACCAAACCCAGTCCTTGCACCTGACTAAGCTGGTGCTTTCGTTCACTAAGCTATTTGGCAGGCCCTACATCGAGGATTTTGTTCACAAAGCCTTTGCTTATGATTATGTCTGCAGTAGTTCTACCTATTCACTCTTCTAGTAGATTTAGTGTATCTATTTTAATATTTAGATCTTTGATCAATTTTGACTTATGTCAACTTGACGATGAGGGATATGAGACTAATTTTAGTCCTCAGCACCTAGAAAGTTGGGTTTTCTAACATCATTTTTTAAAGATGCTGCCTTTTGCCAGGGAAGGTGTTTGGCTTCTTTGTCTGGCATCTCCAAATTCTTTGAGAAATAACTGAAATATATTATATAGCAAAATACATTGTGTCAAAAATTATCAATTCAGTGAATCCAAATTCTCAGCTAAGCTGCCATGTGTCCACTTCATCAACTAAAAATTAAAAAAAAATTCCTTAACAGGAAGCTGTTGTACAGTTTAAGTTCAGTTTAGTGACATACCAAAAGGGACTTTTAGCATTAGTACCATCTACAGTCTATAAAAGACTTGCCTCTGGTTTGATGCACATGCCAGTGAATTAGAATCTTGCATGACTATAGAAGCTTGCTGGATATTTTGTGCAGAGTCTATAAATAAACAGACCGTGAGAAGACCCATAATCTTGTTTACAGCTAGAAATAATATTTTAAGCTGCAACATCTTGAGCTGGTTGGGTTTTTCCTTTGCTTCATTTTCCTGGAATTTATTATAGGGTGAGGCCATTCTAACCAGTGCTGTACACTCTAGAAAACCTGCCTTGACAGACAGTTCTTAATTATTATTTTTTTTTTTATTTTTTATTTTTTATTTTTTTGAGACAGGGTCTCACTGTGCAGTTCAGGCTGGCTTTGAGCTCACTTTTGTAGCTCAGGCTGGTCTCGAACTCACAACGATCCTCCTGCCTCAGCCTCCCGAGTGCTGGGATTACAGGCGTGAGCTACAGTTCTTAATTATTACAGTGATGAAACTTCAATGAACAAATCTCACTCCAAGGTCATTTCTCTTTATTAAGGCTACACCAGTGGGAGGGACAGATAAAATACCTACAAAATAACTGAATCAAAATTTGGAGAAAGCTACCTTTAACATGATGGAGTATGTTAATAATTTAACAATATCGGTAAGCAGTAAGAAAAATTTCAATTTAGGATGATGTATTCTTGCTGCTATATACCCAGGATATATGTATATGGGACTTTTCTGGTCCAAAGCAATAATATTAACAATTTTTAGCCAAGAAAAATATAAAATCTTAAAAAGTAGCTTTAATAAATAGCCTAGTGGTAATAACATAATTATTACAGTACATAGCACATTTAAAGTATATAAACATATGTGTTTATATAGAAACATTGCTTATTTTAAAAGATTTAATAATATCTTTTGTCCTTTTGTTTTCATGACTTGGCCTGCTAAAATATTACACAGCTATTTAGGGCCCTTAATCTTCACTCTTACTAGATCTTTAATCTCTTGTACTTTTGCACTTCATAAACCTAAAATTGAAACTACATCTGCCCACTTTAATGATACTAACTTTTCAATATCTATGTTAGCTACTGTTATTCTGCCAAAATGAAATATTTAAACAAAACAGATAAATATTATGTATTTATGTTAATATATGTGCTATATATGTTAATATATATAACATATGTATATGTTTATATATATAGGTTAATATATATATGTTATGTTAATATATATGTTATCAATAACATTTCAAAATGATAATAGGAAATGCCATATACTCAGCAATAAATAACATTGTTTAAGTGAATGAAAGATGGCATTTTAAAGGTATACATTACCAGAAAAACTCTAACTCTACCAGTGAACATAATGGTGCATAAGAGATACATTTATTGGCTAAATAGAGTGAATTTAATTATATAGTAAGCTCTATTATGGAGCAAATTTCTTTTTTTCTGTACATTTTAGGGTAGGGTCTAGAGGGTGCTGAGGGTCTCATTACTAGATTGGTCTCATAGTGATCCACTTATTTACAGCCTTCCAAGACATGGGGTTACAGGAACATTCCACCACACCTAGTCTCATTTGTAGTCTTAGTACACTCCAGGGGTGGGGCCGTCATGGAAGGCATAAGATTGAGCACCCGGCCCCTGTACCTCCTTGCAGTGGTTTAATTCACTGAGCTATTTGGTCAGCCCTCCTGGAGCAAATTTCTAAAATTTCTAATCAAGGAAAATCTGAAAAAAATCCATAACATTTTTAGTCTATTGTAAGAAAAAATACAATTGTAGAGAACCTTTTATTATAAACAGAAATAATATTGAGTAACTTCAAATTCTGAATTGAAACTAAATTTAGTAAATATATAATCACTGAATAATTTGAAAGACATAAGTAATTTCAAGTAAAAACATTATTTGGCCAACATTATTTTATAAGAATGTTTTAAGTGCTACAGTAAAGTGACTCTAGTTTTGTCCTGTATTCCTGAATATGAGAATTTTTGTTTCATTTACTTTTTGCCATTTCAACAAGGATCTGAAGTGTTCTTCTGTCTGTAAAAAGTTAAACCATTACGACTAATTTAAAATTTCAGTTCTGCAACATCAAGTTATGAAATTCTTTCATGCACCACAGTACAAGATGTTAAGAATACTGTAACATACACTTAAAATTTCATCATGAAGGTAGATTCTCTATGGAATATTCTTACTAAAATTATATACGCAAAAACTGACAACAAAAACGGTTTGGAGGGAATGGCTGTGTGTTAGCTGGTGCTGATTTCATAGTTGTGCACAAAGACATAAACTCTAGGCGAATATAATAAATATGGACAGGACCTGAAACCCTATACACATTTATTAGTCCATAGAAAAGCTATTCAAAATTCAAAATGTAACACATGTAAAATCTATGATCTTTGACAGTTTGAGAAAATAAACTTGACATAATAGAGTTGTTGATTATTTCTCCTCTACCTTTGCATGTAAAGTCAAAGTTACTTTGGTTAAAAAGTCCTAATCTTTGTGTCTGAGATTTATTAATAGCTTTAGGAGCATACGCTGGGAAATCTGTTCTTTCTACTGTTTATTGTCTTAAGCAAAGAAGTAGTTCTAGCAACAATAAATGTCAATTTATTTTAAACAATGAAAGATTGAAAGATAAAACATGACAGTCAACTTTATTCAATGTTATTTGTGAAACTTGCTTCCATAGTAAGGCAATGCAATGAGTGAACGTCTTGCCCAGGTTTTTAACATTGAAGGACTTATTGATTGAAATCTTTACCTTTCATATGTAATGTGCCTGAAAAGCAAAGATTTAGGGTAATAATAAAATGATTTGCTGTATTTATATTTCATGTATAATATCCTCGATATTTTTTTAAAAAACACAATGTGAACACTTTATTAAAAGAAATGCTTTCTTTTTGTTAATTTTAACTATTTTATTGTGATTGGTTAAATATGTTTTTCTTAGAAAATTATATTCCTACTTTAATTAAGTACACCCCATCATTCAGGCATTAAGAATTCTTGTCTTTTCAAAAATTATGACCTCAGGCTGGCCAGACAGCTCAGTGGATTAAACTGCCTGCTTAGGCTGGTACAGGGACTTGGGTCCATTCCTGGACTGCCTTCCCAGCCTCAGCCCCAGGGCGCACTGAGTCTGGGCCTGAGATTGGGCATGGGGGCTCATGCCTGTAATCTCAGCTCTGCAGAGGATGAAAATAGGAGGATCAGCCGGGCATGGTGGTGCACGCCTGTAATCCCAGCACCCGGGAGGCTGAGGCAGGAGGATCGGTGCGAGTTTGAGACCAGCCTGGGCTACAAAAGTGAGCTCAAGGCCAGCCTGAGCTGCATAGTGAGACCCTCTCTAAAAAAAAAGACAAAAAAAAAAAGAAAAAGAAAATAGGAGGATCACTACAAGTCTGACCTGTGTAGTGAGACCCTGTAGACTCTGTACTAAATACATAAAAATAAAAATAAATAAAATTGTCTGTTCAATTTAGTAAAGCTAAAACAACAATATGGAACTATTGTTTTTTATCTAAAATATGATCTCAATAAAATACAAATATTTAATTTTACCTCATAAATATAGTTATCAAGCAATGAAATTTTCAATATGCTTTCTATGTTTTCAACTTTGTTCATCATGATTATGAGTTATATGGATGAACTTTAAAAATTAGTAAGGAAATTAGGTTAAGTTTTTATATGTAGGAATAGTTTTTCTTTAATTTGAGATACCGGGGATTGAACTCAGAACCTTGTACTTGCCAGGCAGCTCCTTATTCTACTGAGCTATCTCCCTTGCCTAAGTTTGTATAGGTAAAACATTACTAATATAACTATTTCAAAGCATTTAAACTTTATAACAATATCCTGAATATGTGTCAGTTTTCTTGACGTCCACAATATGTTTCTATTTTCAAAGGAAAAAAAAATTGTTGACTCCCTCAATAGTCACTCTATCCTTTTAGATATTATAGACTACTGTAATGCATTGCACACATTCACCAGTTTTGTCAGTTTTAAAGCCATTTTGCCTTATTCTGATGCTCCCTAGCTGAATCTGTTATAAACCACAAAGCTTCAATAAAAGTGTCTTCCACAAAGAAAGACTGTCTCTGAATGCCATGTAAAAGCCTGAGACATGTGTTTTTAAATATTATGCTTTAAAAAAAATGTGTGAGTACGATTATATGACAAATTTCATTACATAGTAGTGGACAGAAGTTTCAAAAGGGATTTAGCATAATGAAGATATAATTTTGTAAAAGTGGTTTGTGGGTACAAGATTTATAGGGAAAATAATTTTACATTAGAATTAAAAAAAAACTTCCTGTGTCTTGTGGAAATTCTGTTGAGATAATTTTATTGTTCTTTTTAAGACTACACAGAACAGTCTTATTAGGGCTTGCGTCCTTTGCCCCGCCCACATTGTTTAGGTAGCTGCCCTGTCGGTGACGTGTCACTGAAGGGCCTCATGGGCACAAGCTCACTCCTTGTAGAGATGGACCATGGACCTGGAAGGAGGTCGTTGTGAGACTGAAGTCTTGGGAAGCCATGAACTCAATACATAATCTCAAACTCAGGTCCTCCTGCCTTAGTCTTCTGAGTGCTGGGATTACATGTGTGATTCACATCCTTATTGAGTAGATTCAATAAGAATATCTTTTATACAAGGATGTAATCAGAAAAAGGAACTGTCTTTGCATAAAGGTCATATACAAAGTATCATCTCATATTTATAAATGAGTATTACTTATGTTATATGGTAAATGACCTTAGCATGATTGCTTTTTCTGAAAAAATTGTATTTATATTCAACATAAATATTGTATTAAGATTTTACTTTTTCATTTATTTATTACCTTTTTGACATAAGGTTTCACTATGCAGTTAAGGCTGGTCTTGAACTCACTTGTAACCCACACTGTCGCAAATTTCCAATGAGTCTCCTGCCCCTATCTCTCAAATGTAGGTACTGCAGAACTAAGATTGACCTTATATAAAGAGCTAATACTTGAGGAAAGTCTCCCAAGAGACCTAGCTTACTATGTGACTTACAAGATACTAAGTTCACATATGACAAGAAAACTTTAACAAATTCATCCATAATTATAGTTGCTACTGATAAAGCAAATTCAAATAGTTCCTGTCTCATTTTCCTAGCCTCAGGAGAAATAGATCTTGTAGAATTTAAAAAATTCTATCTTTTACAAATGTTTTCAGAGAGATAATAATTTTGTGACATGAGCTTTATTCAAAACTGTACAACTTTATATTTATGAAGCCAATTTAAGAATGGCCAACTAAAATAGTCTTGTCAATTCTATATAAATAATCATATTAATGAGGGTATTGATCAAGACCAATACAACTTTAATAAATATCTTTAGGAGGATACATATTACTACATCTAGATAAGTGAATTCTACAAAAAAAAAGGAAAACTATTCAGAGACCAAAAAGAGCAATTTAGAATTAATTCAGGAAGTTTTAAAAAGTATTTTTCAATGATTAATTATAAGTGTATTATAAATGAATTGGAAGATTGTATTTAGACAGTGTACAGTCACTCTAGAAAATGACTAAAAATGAGAACCAATGAATACATCTTGTTATGATATTTCTAAGTACCCAAGATAATAAGAGGAACTTATTTCCAGAAAAGAAAAACTTGGCATTAAAACATGCCACCTGTAAGGATTGAAAATTATAATATCATCAGAATTCTTAAAAGAAATACTGGAATTCAGAAGTCAGTATAGAAATTATCACAAAGAAAAAAACTCCAAAATAGAATTCTAGATCTCGCCAAGGTGTCAGTCAAGAGTGGAGGACTGAATAAATAATTTCCCAGGTGTATATTTGCAAAAAATGTACCTCTGATGAATTGTTTTCAGAGGTTGTTATTCGATGGAATGTTGCATTAAAGTAAGGAAGGCATTTAAACAGCACTAAATAGAAAATAGAACAGTGAAGTACAGAGAAATGTCAAAAAGCAATCCTAAGACAGTGGTATATTTTTTGTGGTGAAAATAGGACGAAAAGGTAAAAAGGTATATTATCTATCCTAGTGGCTAAAGCAATTTCACACACACACACACACACACACACACACACACACACACACGCACACACACACAAACGCACGCACACACACACGCACGCACGTACACACGCATGCATGCATGCACGCTTTAGATTTTAATACGATGATGATTAAAAGGATAAGAACTGGCTGGTCGCCTGCAAATTGTTGGTTTGGAAGAGTAGAAAATAGTCATCTGACAGGATCAAATGAGAGTTGGTGGTAACAGATGACTTTTTTTATTCTTTCTCTTTTCTTTCTTTTTTGCTCGCTTGCTTGCTTTCGTGCTTTCTTTTTCTGCTTTTGAGACGATGTCTCACTATGCAATTTGGGGTGACCTTGTGCTCACTTTTGTAGCCCCTAGGCTGGTCCTGAACTCCCAGAAATCCTCCTGGTCCAACCTCCCAAGTTCTGGGATTACAGGCTTGGGCCACCATGTCCAGTTCCAGGACCACAGCGTGGACCTTAGAATCCAAGACCCAGATGGCGTGATCCAGGGCTGTGACAGTGTGGCAGGTGGGGACAGGGATCAAAATCTGGTCCTTGGGTTTGCCAGGTAGGTGCTTACACCTCTGAGCTATTTTCGCTGTCCTTGTCATGACATTTAACAGTATGCAAATATAACTGTGTTAAAAATAAATAAATGACGACCTTCCATGCCTGTAAATCCTAATAACAAAATGAACTTTTAGAATAATGAACAGGAAGAGGTAAGGATAAGAAAAAAATCATCTTGTAGCAGTATTCTGGTCCAACAAGATCTTCATACCCATACGGCCTCCTTCCAGGTCCATGGTCCATCTTTATAAGGAATGAACTTGTGTGGACATCATGCAGTCCTTCAGCTGACACCTTACTGATAGGGAAACTACCTGTACCATGTGGATGGGCCAAAGGAAGCAGAGCCAATAGAAAACCAATCTATCTGTTAGGTGCAGCTTTTAAAACAAAGCACTGAAGTCCTTGATGCACTTAAGGCACAGTTTTTATTATCTATGTACTGGCCAATGTCTGGCACCTTCGTTCTTTTTGACCCATTCCTTTTTTTTTTTTTTTTAAATCTGTTTCAAACTTTATTCCAAGGGTTCTCCAGCTTAATTGGCTACAAAGAATGAGTTGTATGTAAGCAAAACCTGAAAAGAGCTGCAGTGTCCAAGGGCCTTCAGCTCTAAAAATAAACTCAGAGATCTAGAGTTTATCAGATCCATCAACAAAAACAATTTTCAGAAGCAATCATAATATAAAATAGCATCTCCCAGCAATTTCTTCCAAGATTGATCTTTTTCAGAAGCTTAGTTCAATTTGCCTCATTCTTAGAAGGCTCATCAAAATTCTCCACAAGATCTAGAACCTCGGCATCGTCCTCCTCTCCATGGGGAAGTGCTGCTTTTCCGTCCGCAGATTGTGTGGGCAGAGCTTCAGCCAGTCTCCTGCAGCTAGCCAGACCGTCTGCATCAAGCTGGTTCAAGATGCTGGGTAGCCTTTCTGTCGGCTTTTTTTTAAATCTCAGCATGGCCTGTAATGACGAAAGTGTTCGCTGCCAGAGATACCTGAACATCTTTTGCGTTGGTGAAGTGGATAACCGTTCTCTGGTTTGTAAACATGCTCACCTCTTCAAGACCAGAGGTATTGCTTACCCCTAACTTTAAAGAGAATTGAAATTTGTTTATCGTCTGCTGCGACTGTTCTATGAACCACCTTCTTCTTTCTGTAAACGGTTCCGCTTCCACCAGTGCGCACTTGTGCCTACTGTTTGACAACTTTTTCCTGGTTCAGGATAGGTTTTTTCCGTCTTGTCGGAATGGATAGGGGGCAGCGCGGGGGACTGGGGCTGGCGCTCAGGCAGTCTCTGGTAGATCAGCTGATGACCTATTCTTCTTTTCTTTTATTTTACGATCAGGGTTCGACTCACAGCATTGCACTTTCCAGGCAGACACTTATGCCACGGAGCTATCTCCCCAGCCCCTTGATGACCCATTCTTGATTAAAGAAATAATAAACATGAAACCTCAAAAATTCACCTACACAAAAGAAGAAATAAAGTGTAGAAAAGAAACCCAATATATAAGCAATAAAGATGATGCTTGATGGATTTTGAATTATTTCAAGTGCTGGTCATTAGAGTAGGAATATAAATATGTTGAAGGAATGTGGAGGTCAGAAATAAATGTTTACTTGCTATAAATGTTATTATTATTCTTTTGTTGTTGTTGATGTTCTGGATATCAAACTCAGTACTTTAGTTTTACCAAGCAGAGTGTTAGGCCAATGAACTATCTCCCAGCACCTATAAATGTGCTTATAGCTCAAATCAGGAAAAAAAAAAAATGTAAAGATTGAGATTGGGCATGGTGGAGCACACCTGTAATCCTAGCTCTTAGGAGGCTATAAACAGGCAGAGCACTACAAGTCTGATCTAGTAGTGAGGCCCTGAACACCCTGTAGAACCTTCGCTAAGATATTCACTAAGATATAATAAATAAATAAATAAATAAATAAATAAATAAATAAATGTTTAAAAAAGAACAAAAGTGTCCAAAGTTATATAGCTCATCCTTTTGCAGTTTCCTCCTCCATGGCCTTAGAACAAATATTTGGGGGACATAAAATTGTGTCTTAGTATATGTGTGCCTTTTGTGAATATATCCCAGATATTTTACTATAAAATAATATTATTTACATTAAATTGTGTCATTATTGAGGCTGGGAACTTAGCTCCATGGCACAAGAGTCTGCCTGCCAAGTGTAAGGTCCTGAGTTAAAACCCTAGTCCTGCAAAAAAAAAAAATACCCAAACAATGGGTCAAGGGGTGGGGCTGGTACAGCATGTGGTGCTGGGGATCAAACAGTGGTCCCTGCAGTTGCCTGAGCTTGCCCAAGCAGGCACTTTAGACCGCTGAGCCCTCTTGCCAGCCCTCGAGCTTCAGGATTTTTTAAAAAGCTGCTTTTCAACATTTTGTATTTTTCACTAAAATCCTAAAACTAAAGGCCCGAGCTGACAAAATGAGTCTCCTTCCTGTAGATTCTGTTTTTGTAGATCTGCGCTTATTTTTATAAATCTAATTTCAATTCTTTTCAAACAACTAATTAAAATCATTTCCATCAGAGTTCTTTGCTAACTACATTGAAGATACAACACTTCAGGATTCTTATGTAAACAACAGGCAGTGCAGAGAATTCTCACAGAAGTAAACTATTCTGCAGAAACATATTAATCTCTGTATGCTTATAAAATTAAATCAGTGGTACAATTATCAAGAAGTAATGAGGCCTGTTACTTTTACAGTTTTGTGTATGTGTATTGTTGCTAACTTTTTTGCCATGATTGGCATTTTAAGGTTACTGTTCCTTTAAAGCAATCTATTCCTAAGTAGCTGTGCTCATTTCTAAGGTTGCAAGAGACACGTTAGTTACAAGTTGAAAGAGTGCAATGCAAACACATGGAAACACAAGCAATATTCTTCCCTCATTGCTGAATGCAAAACCAAGTTTAGAGAGACCCAGGATATGCTATTCAAATGTTGGCACGTCAGTTGCAACAAAGCAGCTATAATGTTGGCAGTGAACATAGCAATTATTCAGGAGGGAAAAACTAAGAGTGTACTGTCATGCGAAGTATTTCAGAACTTTGAGAAAAAAAAAAAACGGCTACCTGTAATTAAAGAGCACTATTTTAACAGAAAGCTGTATTTATTTAGATTTTTCAAAATCATAACCTTTGAAAAATGATTTGTTACTGACTGTCTCAGCACAGGTGTTCAGAGGTTCTGAATAAATAATTTGTCAAGAGTAATTGGTGGGTTATGTTACCCTAAAAAAGGTACTTATTTCATCACTGAATAGAAGAGGAGGTATGTAGGGGTAGCTTTATGTTCTTCACTGTATGTTAGATTTTTTTTTAAAGTCATCCATAAGTTACATAAATTTCTTGAATTTCTGTAACTGTAATTTAAAATAACATAGGTGACATGATTTGACTTTGTGCTTATAAGAACATTGTCTCAAAGTTTTAAGGATAGGAAGAAGCTGTTAAATGAAATAAAACTGACATAAAAAAGTAAAAAAAAAGACTGAATATACTCCTCCTATAATATGAGTTTTTGAGTGTCTTTCACTCAGTGAATTTCATTTATAATGAAGAAAAAACATCTACAGTGAACATGTTTCTGGTGCAGTGATCAGACTGGACTCACCAAGGCACATTTGAGGGCTGGTTGGGTAAATTACAGACATTTTATTAGCTACCTTGTATAGAAATTAAAGAATGGCCCCATATTGCACAGGAGTGAGTTAACATGTTTCTGTTATCCCTTAACAGAAATCTTGTGATAACTTTTTTATTCTAATGGTAATTCTGTTATTTAAGCTACAATAAAATTGTGATATAATAGATATTTATTGCAATGGAGCAAATCAAAATTCTCATTTAGTCTCCATATATGCGTATGATCTATTCTAGAATCCAATGTGGTAAAAAGTAAGGATATCATTCATTAGTATCCTCAATTTCCTAGTAATTTATTGAACTTAGTAATTTTTTTTTTTTTTTTGTATTTTAGGGAAGGTTCTACAGGGTGTTCAGCGTCTCACTACTAGATCAGACTCATAGTGATCTGCCTGTTTACAGCCTCCCAAGAGCTGGGATATTACAGGTGTGCACCACCATGCCCAGTGTCAATTGCCATCTCAGCAGTGCCCCAGGGTGGGGCCAGCATGGCAAGCCTGGGGATTGAAGAGCTTAGTAATTTATTTTAATTAGATTTTAATTTTTTTATTTTTTAATAAGATTTTTAGACTTTAATCAAAACACACTGCAAATATTTGCTCACAGGCTATCATTAATATTTTTACTTTGCTTCATACTGCATCCCAGAAGTGATTTTAAAAATGATATAGTTAACTTTATTAATATTATTAATAATAACATTTATTATTATTTATTAATAAATTTATTGTTCCTTAAATATATCAGCTTTGTATTTTTTATTTTAAAGAATATATAATTTTTAAAAGCTATGTATGTATATAATTATCAGTTCTATTTTTAAAATACGTATATGTAAATTCGCTTCTGAACATTATACTATTTTTATTTTATCATTATCTATTGTACATATTTGGATTATTTAATGATGGGAATATACATTTAAATTGACTATTTATTTTAGGTATTTGGTACAGGGTGTACAGGGTCTTATTACACAGATTGGACTTGCAATGATACCTGCTTTCGGCCTTCCAAGTACCGGGGTTACAGGCATGAACCACCACACCCAGTCTCAAGAGCAGTCTCAGCACACCCCAGCAGTGGGGTCAGCACAGACCCCAGGGGCTGGAACTCTGGGCTCTTGTGTCTTCCGAAGCAAGCACTTTTGTCCGCTGAGCTGTCTGACTGGTCCTAACTTTATTTTTTAAATTGTCTTTCTAATTTTCCAGTCAAATTAATTTTTTTCACTTCCTCTCAGAATTAAATGCTACCTCTGTATCATAACCAAATACAGAATTGAATCTTGATCACAAAGATTTCATTCTGATCATGTAGTCTTTGTTTTTAACAACTTCTTTTTAACACTTCCCTGAAAACGTAAATTACCATGTGTTCACAATGTATTTGATGATAAAGGAAATTTCTGTTATTCTTTTTAAAATCTCTTAATGTAGAGTACACACAAAATAGTTTAAACCAGACTAAAAAATCACATGTGCCTATGTGATTATTTTCAAAATTGTAAAATGGTAGCACCAATCCACATATCCATCAATAAACAAATAGTCACGTTGTAATGGGTTAACATTGAATTACTTGAAAAAGCAGGAAATACTGTCTATAGGGTAGTACAAATTAGTTAGTAAACTTCAAAAACACCAAGAAGCCATGTACAATATGAAAACCACATTCATATTAAATGTTCAGAGTAGTTAAATTTTTTTTTAATTTTTTATTTAATTTATTATTATTTTTTTCTTGTTTCAGAACCCTTGTTTGTTTATTCACTCATTTTCATGGCTGGCTCAGCCCGCCCCAAGGGCAGGACTGGCACAGCATGTGGTGCTGGGGATCGAACCCTGGTCCCTGCAGCTGCCCAAGTTTCCCCAAGCAGGCGCTTTAGACCACTGAACCATCCTTCCAGGCCCCCAGAGTAGTTAAATTTAAAAAAAAGAAAATAATGTTGGTGGGTCCCATCGTAAAAGACAGGAAACAATTGGAAATAAGTATTTATTGAGTGTTGGCTTTTAGTTTAGAAAGATGAAAAGCTTAGATTTAGAGTTGTGTCCACACATTATAAACATAGCAAATATTGCTATGTTATTTACTTTTCAATAGTGAATTTTATCTTTTTACTTAATGTAACACACGTTTTTATATAACCGGATTTCTTTTTCAGTTTGCTTGCAAATCTTCATTCAAAATCTTATTGAGGGCCCGGCGGGATGGCTCAGTGGTCTAAAGTGCCTGCTTGGGAAAGCTTGGGAGGCTTCAGGGACCGCGGTTCGATTCCCAGCACCACAAGCTGCGCCAGCCCTGCCCTCGGGGCGGGATGAGCCGGCCATAAAAATGAGTGAATAAACAAATAAAGGTTCTAGCCGGGCGTGGTGGCGCACGCCTGTAATCCCAGCACTCAGGAGGCTGAGGCAGGAGGATCAGTGCGAGTTCGAGACCAGCCTGGGCTACAAAAGTGAGCTCAAGGCCAGCCTCAACTGCATAGCGAGACCCTGTCTCAAAAACAAAAAACAAAACACAAAAAAAACAAAAAAAAATCTTATTGAAATTTTAATTATTATATTATCTGTGGTTTGAAACTTACAGGTTAAGGACTACATGAAATTTTTGTTTGTTTTCTATATAGCACTCTTGTATATTTGGAAAATTTTATAAACACATAAATACATACTAATTACAGTTAATTTATATTAACTAGAGAAAATTTTGTTTTAGCTTTCTCTTATATTCTACATGATAATTTCTAAAGAGAAAAATTGCTGAATTTAATTATTTATTATGTGATCTTCTTACTGGTTTTGCTTATTACATCAAATACTTTGTCTTTTGATTCCCATGTGGTTTATCTATTTAATTTTCTATCTACCTAACAATTGAGCTTTTCTTTTTTAGTTATGTCCTTCATACAGGGTTTCAGTATGCCGCTCAGACTCCTAGTGATCCCCCTATTTTCAGCCTCCCCAACGCTGGCATTATAGGCCTGCACCACCATGCCTGGTTTCAACTGAGCTATATTTATACATATAGAATTTTTCTTCCAGAATGTGGTCTCATCATAACTGACCAAACTTGTCACTATTGTGTTAAAATGAACTTTGGATGATGCGTACCTTCTTTATAATTGGCTTGATGAGTTTGCGCTGAATGCTTCACTTGAGGAATGATGAACTCCTCAACAGCAGTGACCCTTTCTGTCAAAGTCTAACTTTAGATACTTTGGCTAAGAATCCCCTTCCAAGTCTACGTTTTTAGGGAGAGAGGAAAGGAATGCTGGGATCAGTTTGCTGACTTGTGAATGCTAAGTGTGCTCCCCACCCCTGAGCCACACTCTCAGACTTATTTCAAGGCTTCAGTCTTAATTTCACACCCATAATCCCGTATTTCTTTTGCAAAAATACATGGTTTCCCCAAGTTATATAAGTTTCCAATTTTAAGCACTGTGGCTTCACCACCACCACTGTGCAATGGGCTTTATTTTTATTTTTTTTTTAATTTTTTTTTTTCTTGTTTCAGAACCTTTATCTGTCTATTCACTCACTTTTTTATGGCCGGCTCAGCCCGCCCTGAGGGCAGGGCTGGCGCAGCATGCGGTGCCGGGGATCGAACCGCGGTCCCTGAAGCCGCCCAAGCTTTCCCAAGCAGGCACCCCAGACCACTGAGCCATCCCGCCAGGCCCTATGGGCTTTATTTTAAAAAGTGAATGTATATGTAATATTGTATCTTATCCTTTTGCATCACCAGATATCTTTTCTTTCATCATGAAGTCCTATTTTTTTGTTTCTTATGTCAAGACAGGCTGTTAAAAATATCGTGCGTGTACTTTCTGGTGCAGTCATACACAGAACAGTTGTGTCCTCAAGACTTCTCATTTACAGGTGCCAAGCTACACTAATACTTTTTGAGGTAAATCATGACTTTGTGTTGTTTGGTAAATCACACACAGCCTCAATTTCTAAGGCTGATTTCAGTAATGTATATATTTTCCATGAAATTACTTATGTTCTCCACACTTTTATATATACTAGTATTAAATTTTATCACTTTTACCTTGATCAAGATTTTCCAGCCGCGTGTGGTGGCTCACGACTGTAATCCCAGCACTTGGGAGGGTGAGGCAGGAGGATCGGTGCGAGTTCGAGACCATTCTGGGCTACAAAAGTGAGCTCAAGGCCAGCCTCAACTGCATAGTGAGACCCTGTCTCAAAAAGACAAAAAAAAAAAAAAAAAAAAAAAAAAAAAGGTTTTCCATGTATTTTTTTTTTAATTTCTCCACCAACGTATACTTTTATAAATGAAACAAATTTAGTGACTTTCTCTGATTTTATGGATTATTACTTCTCCATCCCTTTATTTTGTTGGTGTGTAGAGATTTCTAAATTGAAATTTGATTCATAATATGATTTCTAATTTTCTACTTTAGCACCGCTCTGTCCTGTTTTTTTTTTTTTTTTTTTTTTTTTTTTTTTTTTTTTTTTTTTTTTTTTTTTTTTTTTTT
>PVJA010002008.1:47022-96253 GCA_004027025.1 Myocastor coypus | reverse complement strand
AATTATTTGAAATATTGTTTTTGTTTTTATTTCCTTTTGTGTCAAGAGTGTTATAGAAACATTTTATTTATTTTTGTTCTGAAGATTATTTTGGGCACGTTTTTGTGGGTTCAGTTGGCAGCCTGTGGAGGGCTGCAGATAGGATTGGTGTGGAAAAGACTGATGAAGGCAGCCGGTCCTAGGCTCAGGCAGACGCTTGCTGGCACGCGTTCCACTCCCTAATGTTGGTGGCAAGCCTTACAAATTTTTCTTTGGGGATTAAGAGGGTCTATGCTCTTTTTGTTTCAGGTATATACATTATAAACAAACAATGAATTACCCAGCTATACTCTTCAATTTAATATAAAACCCTTTAATAGAATTTAAGATCTATATTAATTGGGATTGATTAGAAATTCTGGAAAGAGAGAAAGAGGGAGAAAAAGAGGGAGAGAGCAAGAGAGCAAGAGGGAGAGACAGAGACAGAGACAGAGAGAGCCTGTGCCACAAATGGATTTAATCAAAATATCAATGTTTATATATTTTATCACCCTTTACAGTTAAACAAACCAATGCAAAACCTGCTTAGACTTTCATTTATTACTGATATTCCTTTAAGAACATTTCATATTTTATTTCAAATGTAGTATTTTTTCAGTGTTTTTTTTCTATACTCTGATGATTTTCAATGCTGGCTTTTTTGTATGTAGTTCTTTAGAAGCACTTCTTCAACTCTGGTTCTTTTTAGATCCATATGATGGTGTGTGCCTCATTGTCCTGCCAAAGCCTCAGGTAGTTACTGCGGTGGCTTCTGGATCTTGTGATGATTTCATCATCCAGTGCTGGGACGATGGCTGTGAGAGCTACGCCCACCACTGACAACCTGGTGCTTTATAAGGAAGAGAGAGAGACTTCTGCTCCTCCGCCACAGCTGCTGCTCCTCCCTTTGCAGTCCTGGTGTTTTGTGTTTTCCACCACCATGAACTGCTGCCCTCTGCCCTGTGTCACTCTGTCTTAGAGCCAGCTGAGTATGGACTCAAATCTCCACTAACTGCCAGCTAAAAAATCTTTTCCTTCTTAAATTTTGGGTGTTGGGTCTTTTGTCCAAGTGTTAAGAGAAAAGTAACAGAGACAATAAAATTTGATTTTGGTATTTCTATGTATATTCCACAGTGTTCTTTTGTAGTAGTTTTTTAAGATGATGAATTTTCTGAATGTTTTCTTGCTTTAGAACTCTAACAACCCTTTTCTACCCTCTAAGCTCCACTGCTGCTCAGAAATAAATGATCCTCAGTTCAAAAGTAAGCCTTTTCTTACTCTCCAGCTGTCTCACTATCTATATTCCTTGTAATGACAGAGTTTTTCTCTTTTTAGCCATGAATTCTCGGTGCTTTTTAAAATTGCAGTCTTTCAAATGTCATAGCATTTTAAATTGTCTTCATTATTTTGCAATCAGAATTATGTAAATATTTAAGTCTTAAGATATTTTATTTTGTTCTATTATTCTCTACTTAATTTTTAACAATTTTAGTCCTTAATAATCTATATGATGGTCTCAAGGTGCATCTGTTTTCCTACACATGGCTCAAGTTTATCCTTCTTCATGCAGTAGTAGTATTCCACTGTGCATAAATATTTTCTTTGTCCTTTCATATACTGATGAACATATATTCCAAGATTTGGCTATTATGAGTGGTTCTACTATAAATTTGAGAATGCATACATCACTATGATCTGATGTTTTTTTGTTATTTTGGAAAAATGTCTAGAAGGAGAATAGCTGAGTCAAATGGGATTTTTAGTTGTATTCTGTAGTGTAATCTCTATTTTGATTTCCATGATGGTTTCTCCAATTTGTACTCCCACATACAATGGATATGGGTTTCTTTCCACATCCCCCAGCCTTGACAGCATCTTAGTTTATTTCTTAAAGATAGTTATTTTTCTTCAGTGAAATGGAATCTCAGGGCTGTTTTAACTTGCAATGTGCAAATAGCCAGTGATGTTGAATATTTTTTCAAACATATACTTGCCATTTGTGTTTCTTCATCTGAGCAATGTGTACACATTTCAGTTCTCCCCTTTTCATTAGATATTTAAAATTTGAGGTTTATTTTTTCAATTTATAATTAGCTATTGATCCTCTGTCTCTCTGAGGAGTAGCTAGTAAATGTCTTTGTTCTCATTCTGTAGATTGCTTCTTCACTCTGGTGGTTATTTCCTTTGCCATGCCAAAGCTTTTAAATTTGAAGCTATTGCATTTATTGGTTCATAGTATTATTTCTTGTACACCTGGGATTTTGTATAGAAAGTCTTTGCCTACACCCATGTCTTCAACAGTTTTTCCTATTTTATATTCCTGTAGGTCAAGTATTTCTGATGTAGTGTTTAGATATTTGATGCAGTTTGCTTTTAGTCGAGTGGATGGTGAGGTATGAGTACAGGTTTAACCTTTAGCATGTAGTCATCCTATTTTCTCAACACTATTTATTAAGGATGCTAACTTTCCTCAAGGGAGGAGGATCTAGTCCCTAAAATTGCAAGCTTTTGATCTTCTGAATGATCTACTTCATTATATTGTTGCTTGTATACTACTGTTTGCCTGAGTTTATCTCTTTTCTAGGACTATCTTGTAAAACACAGCCAAAAGCAACCAATACAGCACTAACACTAACTGTTTGATGGTTTGTAGCCTTATTACATAAGCTCATTAGGTTGATGATTGAATCCTAAATTACCACAAGCAGTATTTCACCAATGATGCACTGCGGCATTAAAAGGAAGAGAATTCTTTCAATCACTAAGATTTATTTGCTGTGTGAGAGCAAAGCACACACATACATGCACACACATACGCAAACACATACATCAATGAAAGGAAAAAAATATATATATATGATATTTTTGATGACTACTTATTTCAAAGCACCGTTTAATCTCTAAGAAACATTTAGGTGATAACACAGTGTGAAGCCACATACATTTTAGTGTCTCATAATACCACAGGTTTACTTTTCATTCAACTACTTACTGGTCATAAGTTGGCTGCGTCTCTGTTCTTCCATTATTTCTCAGAGATATAGGTATTTAGACTAACCATAATCTCAGTTATAGGTAGTCACAGCATAGGAGTGGAAGAGAGAAAGGACAACTTTGTTTTCAAACTTTCAGCTACAAGTAACTCACATTTCCTGTTTTGATTTTATTATCAATGTGACATGACCATTGCCAAGTTCAAAAGTAGAATATGATATTTCAACAGATACTTGCACATGTGATAAATAACACATGCTTAAAACACATATACATATACACATTTATACTTAAATATATATTCATACTACATGTAAGAATACATGTTGTGTTCTCACAACAAAAGTAGAGATGAATATACATTCAGAATTGAGAGTTTTGGGATTGTAATTTTATAAAACTCCTGTATCTATATGAATAGTGTTCTAATCTGGCAGAAAATTAAATTGGCTTCTCAGTGCTCCTATTCAACATTTTGTGCCTTATCTGCTTTTATATGACAGAGTATGTCTTAAAGGCAGTGAATTTCATCAGTATGAGGTCATCAATAGTCATTTTAATAAAAACTAAAGTTCTAGACAGAAACAATATTTTCACGATGGTGTAGTGAATATATGATAGAAGTTTGCAGGAGATCGTGATGGCCAGCAACATGCTCACATGAAGTATTTTTTCTGTGAAAGGAAAACCACTGTCTGTGATGCCAGAGGCCAAGTGTAAGCAGTGTGCATCTATGTGAATTCTTGGTTTATGCAGTGTACTTGTGTGGAGCACAATCTTGTGCTGGTATTAGCTCACGAATGAGTATGTACATTTCGCTGGTAAAAGGAAATCTATGTCTCTACTGCTTTGAAGGGCAAATCTCGTCTGTTTTTATAATGGTCAGAAGAATCGTACTTTAGAAAATTAACAAGTGCTTGTCAATATGTGATTACATTTTATATTTAATTAGAAAAATTTCACTGTTAAATTTCATTCTCTTTACTGACTTTCAAAGGAATAATCTTTAAAAGAAAATACAAAAAAAAAAAAAGAAAAAGAAAATACGTGTTCCCTGCTGATTTTGTTATTGTGTTCTTTCTCCTCTCCCTTAACCATTCAAAGGAGTCTCATTAAAACATCAGATTGCACTATAATTTCATCAGTTAGGGGCTGGGGAGATAGCTCAGTAGAATAAGAGATCACCTGCCAAACACAAAGACCTGACTTCAATCCCCGGTTCAAAAAAAAAAAAAAATATTCTTGTCGTCAAAAGAGTAAATAGACAGGCAAATTGGGAAATATAATGTAAGACAATTTCTGCTAGGGTAAAATATATATATATATATATATATATATATATATGTATATATAGTAAATGGCCTCTAATATTTTAATAAAAATGCTTTCATTTCATAAGAGCGCCTGCAAACCATCCTCAGCTTTCTTTGAGATTGGGAGCTCGTTTTCTGGCATTTTTGGTCACATATTAGATAAATTACTTTTTCTTTCTTCATTGGAAATTATACAAATGGAAATCTTACTTTATAACTAATAATTATATAGAGTATTTGCTTCCATAAACCATGTACAGAGTACTACTTGTCTTTTCCATGGAAAGCTTCATATTTATAATTTGCAATATAGAATGACTTATAAGTAACATTTACAGCGTAAATGATGATGTATCACTTTTTACTTCCTGCAAAAACAATTAACTGGTGTATTAAAGTATTCCCTTCACTTCTAGGAACTAAAATACATCCTATTTGTACCTTCATGATGAAGAACTGTTACTCTTTCACATAATTATACTCTAGTTGGCACTAGATGTGAGCATAAGAACCTTCAGGTTGCAGGGCTTCTTGAGCTTTTAACTTATCTTATTTGTGACTATAAAACAGAATACAGGAGAACAATTTGCAGGAAGATTATTATTTATTAAGATACTTTAGGGTGATTAGTAAAGTGAAAATTTATATAATGAGTGAATATCTAATCCCCAAATCAATCTTCAAATTCTAAAAAAATACAAGATCAAATAATAAAATGTTTTACCTGCAAATTAAATTTTATATTATCTCAATTTCAAATGAAAATTGCTCTTTGCTGAGGGCTCCCACTGTTTAGCAAAAGAGACCCCAGCCCTAGCTGGATGTGTATGTTACATTTCACTAACACTCTGGATGTGCTCTCACATGCTTAATTGTGCCCCAGACATACCAGTCAAATTTTAATAAAGGTCCAAAAATTTTAAATAACTCATCTGCCAGCTATTTTATAAATGATGTGTGAAGGTAGCTGTTCTTAATTTAAAAACAATTTTAGCTCTATAAAATGTATGCGGTCTTTGTTATCATCACCATTAACATGCCCTGTGTCATGCCCACCAATAAAGGAAGGTCTGGCTAATGGGATAATAATCCGTGTTTGCATAATGCAGACTACAGATTTTATGATAAGTTAATGAAAGGTTGTTTGTATCAGGCTTCCCCATTTGAGGTACATAATTGCTTCTTCCATTCATCCTTAGCAGGGAATTTTTTGCAAAGTTTTTGTTTAAGAGGAAGCCTTTCAGTGAATATAATAATCTGGAGACTTGTGCCAAATTCTTCAAATGTGATTGTACTGAACAGAATAGGTTGGCCCCTATTAGGGAAAAATTTAGATTTTAAATTTCTTTCTCTGCTATAATAGCCTCCATCTCTATAACAAAAACACTAACTATCAAATTAATTTGAAGTGACGTGCCAAATTTTCATGAATTTAGCTGCATCATTAAACATTTCACCTGCATATTTAAATCATGGGATTTAATTGCTCCTTTATTTGGTTACTTTTACATTTGACTCTACTCTCATCAAAGTGAAATTTGCATGTGCACTTATTGATGCCCTTGAGAAGTTCTGGCCCATACTGTGAATTCATAGTCATAATATAATTGCACAAGCTGTGTGTGAAAAAAAGAGGTGTCTGCTTGTGATATAGAAAGGAGAGATACACAATTGTGCCTGGCAATAAATTTACAGATTCAAACTATTATTGGTAAGCATTTTAAAACCATTACACATAACAGTTTCAGAAACCTGCATCTGATTTATTTCTATTTTTATTTTGCACAATTTCATGCTTTTAGTGAGAAATATACATTTATCTAAATCTATATACCAGCATATGCACTATTGTATATTCCTTATTTCTTTCGCTACTGAATATCTTGCTCCAAATGAGCTGAACGCTGTTTATATTCCCTTTGTTTTGTGCAAACCCATATGAAAGAAAAACATATTAATGAAGCTATTTCAATTGTTTTATTTTAGCTCTCTTCCATTCATTTAGATCAGATCAAAGATACTTGAAATTTTAAGCAGTAAAGAGCAGCAAAATAATGAGGAAGAAGCAAAAATGTTTCTGATTTTTAAATAAGAGAAGTAGATTAAATGTAAGAGCAATTAAACTATCTGTGGAGGTCCATTACACTCTCAAATCAAGTTTCAAAATGACCTTATCATGTACTCACACAAGAATTTATTCTAAAACTTATTCTAAAACATTCATCAATTTAATGTATGTATGTAACAACACACTCAAGTGGGCTTTTTTCCATCTCTTTACCTCAGCTTTGCTTTATTCTTCATCATCTATTTTAGAGAGGTGCCTTTTAACTTGCTTTTGTTTTTGTCCTTTAATTGCCAAAGAAGCTTTTTATTTTGATGTCATTACTTAATCAAGTTCAAGTATGGATTTTCAGTTTGGAAAGAAAAAAAACAAACAAACACGTGATTCCTATTTCCCTCCACTCCACTCAGTCTCTTCTGAAAAGATTTTTCTTCTACATTTGACTGTAATTGCTTTTATGTATCACTTTAGAGAATATGTTTAAATCACACTTCTCTATCAGCTTTCACTGCCCCACATACATTGCACATTTTAGTGTCAAAAACATTGCCTTGCTGCTTGCTCGGGCACGTCCCAGCCCTTTCAGCGGTACCTTTACCTTGATACTGTCAAAGCGGATGTCATTCGCAACCTGCTCACAGTTAAACTGTCTGTGCTCTACCCATACTTTGTGTCAAAGGCTGAAACCAACTTTGTGAATATAAAAACTGCTTTTCAATTTAAGGCATCTAATGTTATAGGACTTTTTTTCCCTTTGAAGCTCAAATATGAAGATTTTGATTGAATTGTAGACTGCATTAGAATTTCTAACCCTCCCGTTGTGGCTTACAGGTAGTTGTCCTATGAAAGCCTCCCGCCATTCTAGGTGGGACTCTTCAGAGGTGGCTGAGTTTAGAGTTCCTGAATATGGATCAATGGAGTGACACTCGGAATTAGGGGGCAGATAATGGAAGCCCCGCCCTGGGGGTGGGTGGCACCAAGCAATAGATTCGCAGCCTGGATAGAACATCAGGGGACAGGAAGAAGGCAGGCTGTTGCTGCTCCTGCTCCTGCTCCTGCTCCTGTTCCTGCTCCTTCTGCTGTTTCTTGCTTCCTGCCCTGCCGGGCTGAGTCCTTTTGGCAAGGGTCTTCTGCCATGCCGCACGGGAATCAGCCAAATCTGGACAGAAACCTCAGCTACATGTGAAGCAAAGTAAACCTTTTTTTCTTTTAACTGTGCGTGTTGGGTATTTTGTCGCAGATATGAGAAAAATATGTAACACACTTTCATTTCGAAACTTACTCAGTTTTCTGCCACATTTTAATTGATCTTATATTTCAGCCATGTCTGAAGAGTACAGAGTGCTGGACAGCTTTCCCACAACTGGAAAAAAAAATAAATAACTGACAGCCACAGTTTGAAGGAGGCCACATTTAATTTGGTTCATAGTTTTAGGAGATCTAATTTATAGTGGGGCAATCCTATGACGGAATTTCAAGGTAGAAGGAGATGGTATCCCAAATACTGCCCATGACATGTTGAGGACAGGGTGGCACTGCAGTAAGCCAAAGTTCATTTGCATTTAAAGCTGCTCCCTGGGCTGGTGAGATAGCGCAGTGATCTAAAGCACTTGCTTAGGCAAGCTTACAGAGCCACGGTGGTCTGCAGTTCAATTCCCAGCATTTCATGCACACCCAGCCCCACACTCTGGGCCTGCTGAGAAGGCAAAGGAAAAGAAAAAAAAAGCTACTCCCTGAGGATCATAAACTTCCTCCTGATTTCTCCTCCTTCTGTAATATTGGAGGTGATGTTATACATTCATCTGACTGTGAACCCTACTATGAAACTGTCATTTGAAGGGTGTAGCTTGCACAATCCTTATGAGAATCCAGTACTTGATGATCTGAGGTGGAGCTTCAGCAGTGATGCTGGCACTGTGGACCAGATGCTCACGCAGAGTAATATTAGTAGACAGGTTTGACCACACAGAGTATAACAAATAAATTGCTTTCTGGTTCATGTTAAAGACTTATCAGTGGACTGGTGAGATAGCTCAGTGTTCTAAAGTACCTCTTAGGCCACCACAGGGAGCATGGTTCAATCCTCAGCACCATATGCTGTGCCAGCCCCACCCCCAGGGCAGGATGAGCCAGCCATAATATAAATTAAAATAAATAAAATTTTAAAAAAGGAAGAGAACTGTTTAAAAGACAACAACAACAATAAAGGCCTATCAGTGAATGGGAGACTGCAAGTCAGCTACACGTGGAGGCAAGTTTTACAGGGGTGCATAAGTTGATACACTTTGATTGCACAGCTACATCTGGTGAGCCAGAAACAATGCTTATTTGGGGCTGATGAGATAGCTCAGTAGAATAAGCACCTGCTTAGAAAGCACAGGGTCCTGAGTTCAATCCTTGGTACCAAAAAAAAAAAAAAAAAATAATAATAATGCTTACTTTAGCTCCCACCATAAGCTGTCCATTATTTTATTTAGCATTTCCCTCTGCATATATTTCAAACACCTTCCACTTGATACACTATGCTTTTGGTAAATCCAAAAATGACCCTAACAAAAGTGACCTAGAAGCAAACATAACTGGAGAGCTTCTTTGAAAACAGGGCAGACCCAACAATGAGACAGCAGAAGACTTTAAAGCTGGCAACAAGATAAACACAAGTTAGTGAAAGATCTCTTTTTTTTTTTCTTTCTGTGAAAATGGAAGTACAAGAAAAAGAAAAAAAAAACTCCTTATAGAATATACTTAGAAACAAACTTATTTACAAGCAATGATCTTTGCAAAATGTCTCTCAAATTTGTTTTAGACCTGGAAAACAAATCTGGAGAATATACTGATAGTGTGAACACTTCAACAATTTAAAACAACATCTATGTTTTGTATTTTGGTGAGGACGTACAAGGCCCCACTGTGTATATCAGCTCCTAGAGATCTGCCTGTGTTCAGCCTTGCAGAGAGCTGGGATTAGAAGTGTGCACCGCCACACCTGATCTCAATCACCTTGTCTGCATGTCCCTGGGCAGGACTGGCACTGCAGGCCGAAGATCGAACCCCAAACTTTGCATCTGCCTAAGCAAGCACAAGACAATATCTAGACAAATTACTTGTGAAAAAAAAAAAAACATAGATTAGTAAATAGGATTTGCATCTCCGGATTAAAAAAAAAAAAAGTATTTTTTTAAGATCAAAGAGAACAGAAAACTAATACATGATCAAATTTGATTTCAAAATTTATAGTATTTGTACACAGTAAAAAAAGAAAAAAACCCTAGAAGTTAAAAGGTAAATGAAAAGTGGAGAAACAGATATTATTTATGATAAATTTAAACAAAAACAGTGCAAGGAAATTTGTAAATAGAAATCCATAAATAAATGCTCAAGAAACTGAATAAATGTCAATTGAAGAAATGTAGATATTCAACAAATGAACTAAAGAGGTAGCTACCTTATACAAAGAAAATAATTAAACAACAAAGAAATGTTTTTAACTGAGTTTTATTTTTTTAAAGAATTATTTATTTATTATTATTTTTTTCTTATTTCAGAACGCTTGTTTGTTTATTCACTCATTTTTATGGCCGGCTCAGCCCGCCCTGAGGGCAGGGCTGGCGCAGCATGTGGTGCCAGGGATCGAACCGCGGTCCCTGAAACCGCCCAAGCTTCCCCAAGCAGGCGCTTTAGACCACTGAGCCATCCCGCCGGGCCCCTTAACTGAGTTTTAAAGAGGAAGATGGATGAGACCCTACGAGTATGTTATTGTTTTGAAAAGAAATTTATGGCATGGTTACTGGGGGCAGAGGAAGAGGTGAGTGCCACCTACATTTGGACCATGCTAAGCCAGGCAGATGAAGGAACATGCACACTGTCCTGAGAGAAACAATTACAGCCCACGTGGCTGCTTGCAAAGTCATCAGATTCTTGCTGATTCAGAAATGAAAAGCTCAGACTGATTAAAGTCCCAATGACCATTATACAGGTTGACCATGCTTAGTGATTTTAAATCCAAGATGTTGCCTCCCTTTGCACCTCCTTCATACCCATCTACTTTTTTTTTTTTTTTTTTTTGTCTTTTTGAGACAGGGTCTCCCTATGCAGTTGAGGCTGGTCCTGCGCTCACTTTTATAGCCCAGGCTGGTCTCGAACTCGCACCAATCCTCCTGCCTCAGCCTCCCAAGTGCTGGGATTACACGCGTGAGCCACCACGCCCGGCCCCATCTACTTTAATTAAACCAATGTCATATATAATGGTCTTTGAAAAAGAACATTATCAGAGCAGGATAAACATGAGCACAATATATGCACACATATGTATTTCGTCTTATATAGGTAAGAACATGTACATGACATATATACATACATATGTCTGCCTGTGTAAACATGCATAAAATTGCAATCACAATGTGAAAACAGAAAAAAAAAATGTTATAATAAATGGCAACTCAAAGTAAAATATGTAAGATAAGACCAAAAAAGGAACACATAAAAACTTAAAAAAGGAGTAAATACTAAAATATTTTAAATACACTAAAGGAAAATAATAAAAATAAAGAAGATAGCTAAATGGTCAATCAATATATGAAGATATTCTACATCATTAATTGTCAAGAAAATGTAAATCCAAAGCACAGTGTAATATCACCTTATATCTGCTAAGAAGGTTGCTAAATAAATAAAAGTGAACAAGTATTGATAAGGATGTGGAGAATTTGGAACTCTTGTAGAGTATAAGAAATGTGAAATGTGGCAGCAGTTCAGGAAAAGAGCCTGGAAATCCCCAGTTCATTAAAAGTTAACTAACATTTTTTTCCATGTATGTCTTTCCTGGGTACATATCCCAGTAATTGAAATCAGAATTTCAAAGAAATATCAGTACTCTGCAGCATTATTCACAATGTCCAAGGTATGGAGACATCCTAAGTACTCATCAACTAATGCACACATAAAATAAAATGTGTTCTAAACAATGTAATATTAACACTGGCTATACATTTTTAAATGAAGGTGCTCTAACCATCTGTGACAACATGAATGACTTCAGAAGTCATTTTGGTAAGTGTGGTAAACTGTGATAGAATGAAAATCCAGCTTCATTCCTTTTAGATGATGCCTCTAAAGTAGACCATTCCAGGGGAACAGTGACTACCATAGTGGTTACCAAGAGATGCCAGTGAAGATGGAAAATTGATTTTCAATGGTGCAAAGATTTTGTTGTGCTAGATGAAAAATTTCTGGAGAACTTCTCTTTAGTATAGTGCCTTTAGTTAACAACATGATATTTGTACCTCAAAAGCTTTAAAGGTTAACTTTCATGTTAAATCATTTAACACACACACACACACACACACACACACACACGTACAAATATACCTGAAAACAATGGACAAAAGAAAATATTGCAGGGGTTAAAAGATCTACTATCTTTACTATGTTGATGACATCATGTGTCTCTATTTGTACACGTACATGTACCCAATAAATATGTATAGTAGGCTTTATATCAATTCTACCTAAATACAACTGTTAAAAACACAGTCATATGTCTCATTTATACAATATAAATGTGATAAGGAGCATGAAATAGTGGACAAGGCAAATAATTTTGAAATACATGGAAAATAATAAATAGAAAAGAATAAAATGACCAAATATGTGCTGTGGACGGACCCAACTCTTGGTGTTCCCAGGTAAATTGGCAAGGTGATGAACAAAGACAGAGTGGAAAGGTAAAGTCGGTGGTGCCCTCTCTCTCCTGGTGGAGGGAAAGGAGCTGCCCGAGGTCTGCAGCGCATTCATTTGCATCCGCACGAGGTTGATGTCACTCCCAACCTCTCAGTCCAACAACATGTGTATGCTGGAGTATCTCATTCCCATGGCTGGAGGAGGTCCCTGTGTCCTCAGCAGGCTTTGTCTTAGCCCCACACATACGATTACTTTGAGGTTCAGCCACTCCCTACAAATATATGCATGCTAACTAAAAGGAAAAATAGAACAAAATATGGAAACTTAATATCTTATTAAACTAATGGTAAAGAATATTTTGATATATGCCAAATGTAATATTTTGTAACAAGAATTACCTTCACTTATTAACGACACAATCAAAAAGAGGGACACATTTTCTGAAATCCTCTGCCTGGCTGTACTCTTGTACAATTATTTGTATATTGTTTCGCTGTGATTTAGCTACCTTCCTTCTCCTCCTCCTCCTTCTTCCTCCTCTTTTCTTCTTCTTCTTCTTCTTCTTCTTCTTCTTCTTCTTCTTCTTCTTCTTCTTCTTCTTCTTCTTCTTCTTCTTCTTCTTCTTCTTCTTCTTCTTCTTCTTCTTCTTCTTCTTCTTTCATATTCTACTAAGGATCTACAGGGTCTACAGAGTTTCGCTACATTGATCGGACTCATAGTGATCAGCAGTGATCAGCCTCCCAAGAGCTGTAATTACAGGCACATGCCACAGCGCCCAGTCTCCATGCTGTCCCAGGGCACCCTGGGGTGCCCAGACCACATGCTGGGATAGAAACCCAGTCGCTGTACTCTGCCTAAGTGGGCGCTTTAATTCCTGAGTTATTTGGCCAGCCCTTGGCTGCCTTCCTTTGTAAATTCTCCATATTATTGGCTAGCCTTATCCAGACAGGATATAATTTTATTGATTTTTTTTCTTTAATATGACTCAAGATGCTTTCATAATTTGATACTAGCAAGTATGCATGCTCTTTTCCTCCTCATTAAGGAAGCTGTTTATCATTTTAATGCTTTCTTTAAGTTATGGATACTTTTCAACACAACCAGTCATAGAATACATGATTATCTATTCTTAATTTTTCCTATCACGTAGCATTAAATTCACATTCTTATTCATTTTGTCACATTCTTGTTTATTTATTTTTGTGGCTGGCTCAGCCTGCCCTGAGGGCAGGGCTGGCGCAGCATGTGGTGCCAGGGATTGAACCGCGGTCCCTGTAGCCACCCAAGCTTTCCTGAGCAGGCACTTTAGACTGCCGAGCCATCCTGACAGGCATTTTTTCACATTCTTATACTTGTTGTTTAGTTAGATAATGAAGATCCATTAATCTCAGTTTTTCTGCACAAAATAAGATTGTATTACCAAACTGATATGATAATTAAAATCATAACTAATACTATACATGTAATGTTATATACTAAAAACAAAATTTCCTATCTTTTTTAAACCTAGGATTTCAATAAAAGTAAATGAGAAACAGAGGCTAGGTCATAATTTCAAACTATTTGTATCAATATGTAAAGGAACAGGTCATATATCTGTCAGTTCCTTTACCTGTTAAGGTTCAGTAGTGGAACAGATTTAATTTTATTTATTTACTTATCTGCCTATACACAGGGTGGATCCTCTCTCTTTCATAAATCAGTGGTTCAGACACAGACAGAACTGTGTTAAACTAATCATTTAACTAGGCATTTCCTGTCTGTTTGTCTGTCTGTCTGTCTGTCTGTCTGTCTGTTTTGTATTTAGGACAGGGTCTACAAGGTTTCACCACATAGATCAAACTCACAGTGATCAGCCTGCATTCAGCTTCGCAAGAGCTGAGAATATAGGTGCATGATGCCACACCTAATCTCAATGGCTGCCTCAGTGTGACTCAGGGAGGGGCCAGCACAGCACACCAGGGATCAAAGCCCAGCCAATGTGCTCTGCCTAAGCAGGTGCTTTAGTCTACTGAGCTATTAGGCCGGCCCTAATTAAGCATTTCTTATTCAAATACACATGTCCTAGTGCCAAGGAGATAGCTCAGTGGCTTAAGTGCCTGGCTGGCAAGCATCAGGTCCTGAATTCACTCCCTAGTATTGAAAAAAAATTGACATGTCCTAAGTCAGTGTCTTGGATACTTTTTATTTTTCATTGCTGGAACAAAATATATGACATTCAAAATTAAGGAAGGAAAGGTTTATTTAGCTCACAGTTTGTGGACTTTTCAGTCCATAGTCAGCCTGATACACAACAGAGTGGTACGTGGCACAGTGCAGCAGTTTATGGCAGCAGAAAATAGACATATTAGTAAGATTAAAAAGGAAGGAGCAGAAGGAACAACAGGAGCAGCAGAGGCAGAGGCAGAGGCAAGCCTCTCCCACTTACTTATAATGCATTCAGCTATCAGCAAGTATAGCACTCACCTCCATAACCTCAGAAGCATTGACACCCAGCCGTGGATCATGAATTAATCACACAGTCTAAAAGCCACCTCAAGACTTCATGAAGCTTTGTAGGGACAGCTAAATACAGACAATAACAATTTTCTCCTGGATTCCCAAAGACTCATGAATATCCCTTTAAGCAAAAGGGATAGTCCATCTCTAATAAAGTCCAAATCCCAAGTCTCCTTCAAGATATAAGGCAAACTCTTAGCTGTGAGGCCCTGTACAAGTGAAAAATTAAATATTTCCAATATTCAATGGCACAAGATAAACATCACCATTCCTAAAAGTACTAGCAAGGGGATATAAAGCACTGGGTCCAGAGTAAGTCTAAAATCCAGCAGGGCAAATATTAAGTACTGGAGTTCCAAGTGGAACATCCAAAGCAATCTGTGATAAGTTGTGAGCTCCAGAGACCTTACGTGGCTCCTCTCTGATGACACTTCTAGGGATTGTATATCCCATGGCTTCTCTCTTGGGCCTGCATTGCTCCCTCCTTGCAAATTTCCTTAGATGGTACATGTTGCTGACTTTTCTGCACTTTTGAGGTCTAACTCACATGTTAGCTTCTCATTAACAGCGTTATACACTGCCCTCCCAAGGGCACACTGCCTGGCCACCCTTGGCCTTCTGAAATCTAGGTGGAAGCATTCTTAACCTTAGTACTCTTGCATTCTGCATGCATTCAAAGCCAAGGTCATGTGGATGGTGCAAGGTCTAGTACCAGCTGGAGCAGCCGACAAGTTTTCTTCTCTCTTGGCTGAACATCTAGATTATTGAACACACTGAACTTTATTCTTAGGAACACAATGTCTATAACGCTGCAATTCTGGACCACAGCACTCTGCATCTGTCTTCTCAAAGCAAAGTCTTTGGCCTTTGTGGTTTTCAGACTGTAAAGGGTAGGGTTTTGTCCCTTGTTAGGATGCCCTCAGGCCACTTGTTTTAAAAAAAAATCTCCTGTTCCTTCTTGCCAATGGAGATCTCAACTCTATCATTGCAGTCCACGCCTTCACTAGAACTTCCTTTGTGGCCAAACTCACAATGTTTTAAGTCATCTTGCTGGGCTCTCTGCTCTTTATTCTTACCATAAATCTGACTAAATGCCCCCACTACTATGCATGACACTGTCTCAACATTTGACTGCCTTGGAATTTCTTCTGCCAGATTAGTCAGTCCTCCATGCTTGAACTCAGACTCAGGCAAATTCTTTGGACATGAGAATAATACAAACAAACTTTCTTCCAGGCCATAATACATATCATCTGGAGTCAACCAACCAATACTGTCCTTCCTAGAAACAACTTCCAAAGCCTGGTCTTTCTATCAACCTGACAGGATTTCTATCAACCTTCTGGTGTTCTGAGCTCTGGTCAGAATATCCCATATAGAACAGCTGCTGGCATTCCAGCACTTCTCTTTCTGGCAATATCTGGGAACCTTGATTGTCTCTTCCCATAAGCCATTCCCAAAGGCTCTGAACCGCATGCTCAGGTATAGTCACAGCAATGGCCTCACTAGAGCTACCAATTTCTGTCTCATTCACATTTTTGTCATTGCTAGAACAAAGTACCCACACACAGTTAAAGAAGAAAAGGCTTAATTGACTCAGTTAGTGAAGATTTCAGTTCATTTTCATTGGGCTTTAAGGAAGAGTGGCACATAGCAGAAGGCATCAGTCCATGGCAGTGGAAAGCAAAACAAGAGCAAAAAGAGAGAAGCAGTGGCGGCAGCAGGAGCAAGGCTCTCCTCCTTCCTTATGTTGCATTTAGGCTATTTGTGAGAGCAACACGCACATCTCTAATCCAAGTATTGGATCATGAGTTCATCACAAACTCTAGAAGCTACCCTGTACCTGTATGAGATTTTCAATGGGCAGATTGACACAAACTGTAAGAGCCAGAACATATAAACTAAACTACAAGTAGACTATTGCTAGCAGAAACAAAAGTTCAGATTCCTTGACTTCTTTCTATTTTGTAAATCTGACTTTGAAACAAGAATATTTTAGTTAATATAAGCCTCTATACAAAAGTTTTCTTAAAAGCAGAATCAAAAAGTCTAAAGCAAAAGTTGATGAGATGACATAATTCTTGATCACATATGCTCACAGACATGCACACAAACATGCACATGAACGTGGGTGAAGAGAACAGAGCAACTGGGAGATTTCTAAGTAATACAGTGGTGGTGAAGAGGGAGCCTTGTGGGGTTACTTAAAATCCACATTATCCCCGAAATGATGTTGTCATTGTTCTTACTATGGCACATTCACAAAAGACACTTCTACAGTGAAAGGATAATTAATGAATTCATTTTTCATCATTTTCAAAATTTGTACCTTTTGCTATATTGCAGGATTTTAGAAGTGTTTTACATTTCCTTTTATTGGATGATCTATGGTCCGTCATTCCTAAAACCTTTTCTTGAGTTTATCTGTGTCTTTCAGAAATCATCTATGCAGTTACAAAGCTTAGTGTTATTTTCCATGGATGATCCATTTACTGGACCACTGCTTCTGGGTAACAGGCCCGTTATCAGCTCCTGTATGGAACAATTCCTTTGTTCCCCTTTTTAATTGGCTCCCTTGTCCAATAGCCACACTGCAGAGTATTTTCCAATGTGTTCGAATTTCTAGGTGTCTTTCTCTGTCTTTACCAGACATGCTTATGCTTTTTACCATTTTCATTTACTGTCTTTATGGAATACAAAAAAAGAAATCCCCTCAGGCATCATCGTATTTTTATCCCAAAAAGAAAGTTTACCTAGCTTGTGATTTTTTTAAGCAGAATATCTCATGGACCTTCCAAAATAATGATGGTTCTTTATGTATTTCGTGAAAGACCCAAATTGTGCTACACTTCTACAGCACATTTATTGTTCAGGGTTCTGAAATGGATATTTTGTTTTGAAGTCTGTTGGTTTCTCCCAAGTTCTAACCATTTAAATCAAATAACAGATGAGTTGTGGTTCATTTCCACAAGTGCAATAAACAGGGTCCATATATGTTCTGACAAAAAAAAAATTAAGAACATCTTTTGGACAATACTTCTTTTTCATTTGAGTTTGCACAAATCACAGAATATCTGGAAAACCAATTAAAATTTGAAAAACATTGCAGGCTTACATTTTGAAATATAAATCCTTCCTTGTAAAGATGAGAATAGGTACTCTCTTAGTGTCTATTTCACCATGATGGTGGCTAAACATATTCTAACACAATATTTTCCAAATAAGATGTGAGGGTCACCAGTGTGAAACACTGCTCTCATACCTGTGGCCTTTCCCATACTCAAGCCCCATCCAATTGAAAGACTGATGATGATGGACCAGGCAGAGAGCTCAGTGGACTAACGGGCCTGCTTAGGCAGTCCCAGGGATTGGTGTTCGATCCCTAGGATGCCTTATTTAAATAAATAAATAAATGAAAGGCCGGCGATGGAGGTCAAGGATCTGCCTCCTATTAAGCAACTTTAGGTAATTATATATATCTTATCTTTGATTCCTTATTCTATGCAGACACATCTTCACAGTATGTATAATACATGTTACATCACACACTATATGATGGGTTCTTTTCAGCTTTCTAAAACTTATGAACATTTTTCATGGAAAATGCGATGCATGAAGTGACCTCATGAATAACTGTAACCAAAGGCCATGCATGAAGACTTGCTCTTCCAACTGGGGCCCCATGTGAAGCTGGTGGTGTCTCCAACTGGTAGGCTCAGGAGAGGTCTTGGTGCCTCTGGCTGTGCGCGTTTGCTCTCTTGCTGCCAGGCCACGATGGAAACAGTTCCTTTCTACTATGCTCTGTCAGTTTTTAATTATTGTTAGCACAATAAAAGCTATGTATTAAATAAGTGAAACTCATATTAAGCTATCAACATGATATTTAGCAACTCAAAACTTTCTGAAATTGCTTCACTCAGCTTCTATCTAATACAGAATAAGCTCTAAATAATTACCTTATTTTAGTTATTAGTTTGCATTTTAAAATCATTTTATGATGGTATTCTTTACTTTTTTATTTGAAATCTGAGTTCAGTAACGATGCTCTAAATTGTTTTCATGATTGCCAGAATGTCATAAACTCTTCCACATTATTTTAGTGGATAATCACATTATCTTTTGGCTTACAGTTGTGGATACTTTTTGAAGATATTTTTAAATTAATACAATGCATATTGTTGTCTTCATAATAGTTATTTAGGGTACAAGGTACAGACATGATAACTTTTCTAAACTATTGGCACAAATATTGCTTCTCACTGAACTAAAAGAAAGTAGTTGTATTCATAGCCCAATATTCTATAATAGTAGTGGGTTATCAGCAGAACTGGCAATGTTGCAAGCTATTGACTTGAGCCTTTTACAGCTCAGCATACTAATGTGGCTTTACTTTTTATGCCTCATGTTTAACTTTCCTGCTAGGTAGTTAAGGAAAAGGTAAAGCAAGACCTATTTTTGTCCACATATTCACAGTATAAGTATCATGAATCAAATGAAAGAAAATTTATGAATACATAAGTTAGGACCCAGTGCACAGGTTATTCAGCATTTATAAAATGTAAAGATGTTCATGATTGTTTATTCAAAAACTAATTTGGAGAAGAAATAAGGGTATTGTAATCCTATTAAATAGCCTACCTCTATTTGCATACTTGCATATCATGTTACTTATTCAACAGTAGAATATCTTGCACCTATACTGTTATTGACAGAATTTATGGTTGTCATATGTTTAACTATGACATTTATGGTAACTTTTATAGATATGAAAGTCATAAAAATAATACTAAACACAATAAGGAGTCTGATGCATGCTAATAGACCTCAGTGAATACATTAAAATACTCAATTTTTCATTATAGCATATCAACTTTCCTTAAAGAGAATATTCTAACTGAATCCAATTCTATACACACAAGAAGTGCAGAACTTCATGACAGATTATAGGGCATAATTTGAATTTCAATAGTCTTCTCTTAAAATTCTACTTTATCTTCTACTGTGTTTACAACCAAATCAATAGATTAAGATGAAAATACATAAAACTTTAAGTTGATCATTATTTGGAAATATGGGTAATATCGTAAAGTCAATATAACAATGTTAGAAGAAAAGTTTCTGAATGTTCTCAGCATAATACTACGTGATTGATATGCTAATTATTTTGATTTGTTTTATATATATATATATATATATATATATATATATATATATATATGAAATCACCACACTATACTCCATAAACATTTACATTTATGTTATTTTCCATCAGTAAGAAGCTAACTGGAAAATCTTTTAAAGTTATTTTATTGATAAATTTAAAATTTAGAGAAGATTAACTCTATGAATGGACATGATAGTTGTTATTCTTGTAGGATAGAGTAAAATTTGAATTTTAGGAATGATTTTGCTGTTAATGTATAAATCTAATGTATTGAAGATATGATCTTTAGCTAATAGACAGGATTTATTCATTACAATCTACAATAAAGTCATTATTTTGGTTTTTTGGTTAGAGATGAATTTTCAAATCATTAAAATTTTAGGTGGTGGCATTTCCTAATATAAAATTATGATGATAAATGACTTTAACAAAATATTCCTGTCTTGGATAAAATAATTATCTTTGTAAAGATCATTTATAGCAAGTGGATTAAGCCCTGCACTATCCATTACCACACATACAGTCCATGTATTCCTAAGAGTCACTGTAATAATCAACCTTGGAAAACGTTCTTAGTTAATACAAAACTCAGAAAACTTAATTTTGTTCCTTAAAATATCTGTAGGATGAATACAAATTAACAGAAGCCCATATATTATCATGGATTAAATGACTTCTGCTTACAGCTAAGCCAAAATTAAATGATATCTGAGGGTATGACATTACAAAGATTGTTATTTTAGTTATTTAGCATCATGATTTTTTTTCATCATAACTTTTTGCATAATGTTATTATTCTTAAGGGCAAAATAAAGCATACAATTCTGAGTTAGTATATAAATACATAGTAGTTATATATACATAACACTTGTAGAATGATT
Source organism: Myocastor coypus (assembly GCA_004027025.1). Classification (NCBI taxonomy): domain Eukaryota; kingdom Metazoa; phylum Chordata; class Mammalia; order Rodentia; family Myocastoridae; genus Myocastor; species Myocastor coypus. Next base: position 75,640 of record PVJA010002008.1, on the reverse strand, counting down.
CCACCGTGCACACCTTTTCAAAGCTATTAGAATGGGCTGTGGTGGCCCCTGTTTGCAAGCGCAGCACTAAGAGGAGTCAGGCAGGAGGATGGTTGCAAGTTTGAGAGCAGCCTGGGCTGTGAAGGGAGCTCAAGGCCATCTTAAACTACATGGTGAGACTGTCTCAAAAAAAAGTTTGTTGAAAATGTATTCAGTATGTATTCAATTTTGAATAACCACAGAAAAGGTTAAAATTATATTACATGTTTCAAGTACGTATAGCTATTAACACATATTCAAGAGAATTGAAAACTCACATGTATGCAAAGCTTGAAGCTAATTGTAAATGAGCTAATGATTTACTCTCAAACTCATAACAGCATTGCTGTTGGTTATTTTAAACCTAGAAATAGTATCTTCATTTTATAAAATACCCATGCTATAAAAAATTGAATTTTTACATTTTTCTCACATGTAGCTAAGAAGACATGAATAACACAGCAAAAAGTTGTTCAGAACAAACCTGTGCATTAAAAAGCTTAATGAATGAGCTATAGCAACTACAGAAAAGAACTTTCTAAATAATACAAGGTTGATTTAATATTGTAAAATAATGGATTTTACCATTGCTGAACTAAAATCCCTATTTAAACATTTTAGAATATCTCAAAGTTTTAAACAATGGTTTCTAAACAAGACAATTGTCAAAATTTGACCCTTCATGCATGCCATGCTGGCCCCAGCCCCTGTGGCATGCTGAGATGGTGACTGAGACTGAGTGTGGTGGTTCGCATCTGTAATCTCATTGCTTGCAAGACTGAAAACAGGAAGAATCACTACAGTCCAACTTCTATAGTGAGATCCTGTGGACCGTGTGCCAAACACATAAAAAAGAAAAAGAAAAAGAAATCACACTGGTTTTCCTGAATTTTCAGATGAAAAACAAAAACAATCCACAATCCTGCCTTTGAAATGCTTTTCTTTACTTGCCTATAGCTGTGTATACCTACACTCACATAAAGCTTTATATAATGTATCTATAGGGTCCATTTACGAATGTATTGATATATTTACATTTATGTGAGCTTCCAATGATGAGAAAGTAAAAGAATGAAGGTGAATGTCCCTGTTAAGCTTTAGCAATGTTTAAGATGTTTATATCATGGCAAAACAACTCAACTATAGCTCGCTAATTCTCCATTGTATAAAAATACCACATCTTTTTCATCCATTACTCAGGAGATGGGCATTTTTGTTTTTTTCTATGATTTGACTATGAGAAATTGTGCTACTGTAAACAGGGCATGGTGGAGCACATTTGTAATCCCAGCACTTGGGAGGCTGAGGCAGGAGAATCAATGGGAGTTTGAGATCAGCCTGGACTACAAAAGTGAGCTCAAGACTAACCTGAACTCTGCAGTGAGACCCTGTCTCAAAAAGACCAAAGAAGAAGAAGAAGAAGAAGAAGAAGAAGAAGAAGAAGAAGAAGAAGAAGAAGAAGAAGAAGAAGAAGAAGAAGAAGCAGAAGAAGAAGAAGAAGAGTTTTCAGTTCTTGGTCTTTATAGGTAAGGGATACAACTAGAGACTATACTCATTTTTTGTTTCATTTTATTTGTTATTTTTAATATTTTTATGGAAGAATGTATAAGGTGTTCATGGTCTCTTTACTAGATCAGACTGTTAGTGATCTGCTTGTTTACAGCCTCCTAAGAGCTAGGATTACAAGTGTGTGCCACCACGTCCAGTTTCAATTGCCATCTCAGCATACTGCATGGTTAGGGCCAGCACAGCAGGCCAGGGTATTGAACCCATGGCCCTTGTGCCTGCTTGCACTTGCTTTAATCTACTGAGCTATTCGGCCAATCCTAGAGGCTATACTCATAAGTAAGATAAATCAGACCCACATGTGTAAATATTGTATTTTCTCCCTGAAAGAATAGATAAAACATGAAACATACAATAGATGAGGAAAACAGTTAATGTTTACAACTTTCACGTGTACTAGCCCTGTGTACTGATATCTGCAATTTAACCATCTACATCAAGGTCGACAATATGTAGCACAAAAAAAAAAACCAAAAAAAAAAAAACAAAAAACAAAAAAAAAACAAGCTTGAATACTCTCAGCTTGGTCTTCAAAATGTGTACCATTTCTAATGTCTTTATCAATTATTATTATACTCTTGTTAATATAAATTTTTGAAAAAATAAAAAAGATAATATAAAGAAAATAAAGCTGTCTTGAAAGCAAACAGTAATATTCAAATATTTGTCCAATCTTGCATGACTTTATCTGAGCAATATGTGTGACAATATGCATTGCTGTATGATACCCTGTTTCTGTCCTTGCTTCTGCTATTTGTTTTTGCTTTCATTTTTTTACTCTTCAAATTAAAATAAAATGAAACCCAATTATGGAACATACTAACTGAGAAAAATTTTCAACCTAAATAATTTAATGCAATGGTAGTAGAACTAGTAAAAATCAGGTAGGACAATTCTGTGAAACTTCTTCATAGTAAACTTTCCTTATGTGATTTTAGGTTTTCAAATTGACACAATCAAAACTGTTCCTGAACTGCTAAACAGTTACAATAATATGAAAAGACCTAAGAGAAAGCTGTATGAACACTGTAATCTGGCTGAGTGCCTATCTTTGTACAGTTACCTTCAACGCTGAGTAAGCAGAGAGGCTGCATATGACTTGAGGTGGGAGAAACAGCACTTGGTTCGCAAAACCAAATCTGTCACATGAAAATACCGAGTTTTTCAAGCTCCTAATTCATTTAAAATAACTGATTTTGCAACATTATTTGAAACGTTATGTAGATCTTTGTTTATCTTCTCAAAGCAAAGTACTTATTACATTATTTACTATATAATTTATACAAAGATTCTGTGGCATGATCCACATTACGTACCTGAACCTTCTTGACTTTGAGACATATCTGTGTCAGGGAATCTCAAAGGTCATTTTCACTTTATTTATTTATTATATTTAGGAAAGGGTCTATGGGGTTTACTGGGTCTCACTACATAGATCAGACTCATAGTGATTCTCTTGTTTTCAGTCTCCCAAGTGCTGGGATTACAGGCATGCACCACCATACACACTCTCAATTACCATCATGGCACGTCCTGGGGAGAGGCCAGCCCAGCACACCAGACATAGAACCCCAGCTCCTGCCATCTGCCTAAACAGGTGCTTTAGTCCACTGAGCTATCTAGCCAGCCCTGCAAGTTTTAAATATACATTTCCTTTGGAAATTTGTTTATAAATTTAAATTTAATGAAAACCATAATCCCAAAAGGATTTCAATTAATCTGTAGAATTATAGTACTTTTACAAACTATATTAATGTAGTAATTCAATACTACATAGACAAGAATAAAAGGATATTTAAATGAGATCATTATTAAACGAAATTTTGTCAGATATTAAAATCACTGAGGCCGGGCATGGTGGCACACACCTGTAATCCCAGCACTTGGGAGGCTGAGGCAGGAGGACTGGTGTGAGTTCGAGACCAGCCTAGGCTACAAAAGTGAGTTCAAGTCCAGCCTGAACTGCACAATGAGACCCTGTCTCAAGAAAAGACAAAAAAATAAATAAATAAAAATAAAATCACTGAGATTGTGTTTGTTAATATAGAGAACAAAATTTCTTATAAGAGAAAATCAACAGGATGAACTCCATTTAAAGTTGGCTCACAATTATTTGTTAGAATTTTTGGATTCTGACTCTTACTATGTGTAGGTTCAAATTTTTACTTTTTCATTTTCTATTATTTTAAAAGAGAATTTGAAATAGTAAAAATACCATTTGAAATGATGCAGAATTTTATTAAAAAATTGATGGGGAGTCAACAGTGGTTGTCATAATGCATATAGTTGTTTTCAAATCAGTTGTTCACATTACCAGACATAAGTATGCAAAATTGCTCAAAAAATTAGAAAGATGAAAAAAGTTGAGTGTTCATTATTTCTTTCAATAGACCAGTGGCCATCAGCAGGACACTTACCCAAGATAGCCTCTATATATACACACATATTTTTCATTTTCTTTATTCGTTTTCCTGTTTTTCTTCTGTGTTGTTACTTCTCTTCAGACAGTTTCTTTCCCTTTCACAGTGTTCCATTCACCTTTCAGATTTTCTTTACTCTCCCAGGTTCTTACACTGGTAAGAAAATACAATTTTTGCACAGGTGGGTCTGATTTATTTCACTTATAAATATGGTCATTAGTGGCATCCATGGACCTATAGAAGCCTTAAGTTTGTTTATAGCTGAGCAATACTTCATTGTATAAAAATACCACATCTATTTTAATCTCTGAGATATTTAATGTCTTCTTATTTTGAAAAGAAAAGCACTTTTTGAAGGTCAAATATTTTCCCTAATTGTAATAAAAGCTTAGAATAGATATGTACTAGAGGTTTTATTTTAAGCTATTGTATTTTATATTGTCACAGAGACAGACTACATTAAATAATAGTTTTATGACAAAATGAAAAAAAATTGTACAAGTCACAATGGAGACAATATAAAGAAGTTAAGTGTCACTGTGTGGACATAGCAATTGATAACAAGTGATAAAAGTGAGAATCATGTACAAAATAGACATATGGTGAACATGAAAATCATATCTTAAGAAGTCTACTGAATGTTATTTTGGAGCAACTCCTCTGAGTTGTTTCAAACAGCAATGATCTTCCCACAGCATCTGTTCATTCTGACTTCATAAAGTCCACTGAATTCTCAAAACTGAAGCACGGTGAAACCTTAACACTATGTGATGCCCCTGAGCCCACCGTGGCATGACTTTGACGTCCAACTTCCTTGTATACATTAGGGTTACAAAAGTGCATATGTTAATAGCATAAAGTAATGAATAGGGACAAGCTTGTTTTAGAAGATCAGGAAAATGTCCTGATATTTTATGTTACTCTTTAGATGAACAATAGTTGAGTATACGTGTCATAGCAATCTATAGACAAGCTTATTTCCCTCTCTGGCATTCCATGTTCATTTTACTAAGTACCCACAAATCTTATCATGAAGCACATGTGGCTCTCTGTTTGATGATTTCTTTCCAACTTTCCAAAGGTAGAGAAAATACTTAATTTTTTCCCTTTTGCTACTGCCAAGGAAAAGTGTGGCTCCTTAAGACATTTCATCAAATGTTCTATATATCCAATATTCCCATGGTACTAGTAGTCTAGAACGCCAACATGAAGATCATATCCAAGAATCATTTTTCTAACTACACTCAGAATGAAGAATGCCCCAAGACCAAGCATAGAGCTAGCACACAAAACTGTGGGATATACTTCCTGGCTATATTAAATGATTAAAAGAGACTTCCAAGAATAATGAATATCAATCTTAGAGAAGGATACATAACTTTACTCTTTGATATCCTCTACTATTAGCATTCTTCAGGCATGACCTTTTAAATAAGTCATTAAGTAGGAAATCATATCTCTATTAGTGATCCCCAGCCCTGTGAGCAGAGCAGGGAGATACATATGTTCTACTGAGTGTTCTCTGATGTTTCTTCCACAAGATAAAAAGAAAACAAAATTATTTAGATTAAGATGGACTTAAATGAAACACTGGAATTTCAAGGTTAACTCCTCCAAACATGCTTTTAACACTGAAAGAGAACAATTACATACTTCTTTTTGAATTTATCTAAAGTCTGACTAACACTGACAGGGCCTCGGAGGGCCTCGCGATGCAGTTCAGGCTGGCCTTGAGCTCACTTTTGTAGCCCAGGCTGGTCTCAAACTCGCACCAATCCTCCTGCCTCAGCCTCTTGAGTGCTGGTTTCTCCTGATAAATATTTATATAAATGTTTACAAGTACTTATTTAAAAATACATGAAAACCTAGCCATTATAGCAAATTTGCATATTGATCTCACATACAGATCATAAAAAAAGCAAATCATAATCAAAATATTTGCCTGAAAAAAGAAATCCTTAGGGATGCTATGTCTCACCTATTTCATAGGTATATGTTAGTCTAAGGTCAAGGGGCTGAGGAACACGTCAGGGGTCATGACCTTCATCCAGAGCCACCCTTTTCACCCCAGCACCTCAATTCGTCCTCTTCACTCTGCCTTGCCATTGCAAATGACCAGATGGGCTAAGTTCTGCCACAGGTCATCGGGATTGGGAGTTTGTGACTTATACTTCCAGCTCTTGAACTGTGTTGTTCACATATATTTGTGAATATGTTTGTAAACAATCATTGGCTTTGCGTGTAGCCAAGAATATATATATATATAGAATGGTACTTATTATTCTTCAATTATTTGTGAATATAAAAATACAGCTATTTATTTTTCAAACATTTAAAAAATTCTAGCCCTTTATATTATAGTCCATTGTCCTTACGGGCACTGGAGTTTGTAGTTGAAAATTGTTGCTAGTGTATTTGTTGGCTACATCTCTGTGTCTAATTCTTTGATGCTTACGCCTGTATTTGATTTGTTTTCTCTGTTTTCTGACACTTAGTGTCTCAATGCTTTGTAGGAAACTTTAAAGATAACATGAGGTGTCACTATGGTGTTTTTCTATATTGTGTGTTCACCTCTGGTCTGTTTGCAGTACTTTCTGTGTCATCGCAGTCTAAAAAATGTTTCCATTGTTATCGCTGTTTGTATCATCCTGTTTTCCTGTCATTCTACCACTAATGACTGCCATGGATTTTTGCTGGAGTATGTGGTTCCTGCTTTATTCCTTGAATAAGTCAAAATAAGAAGTAAAAATTGTTTTAAGAAAGTGTATGCTAAACTAGAAATGAGAAAAGACTTGAGAAGTGTTCTTTCACTCCAATATTTAATTGAAGTTTACTTTTTCTTTTTTCTCTTTTATGTTTGTCATTATAACACCCTGGTCACCTATTTATTGCCTGGCTCACTGCCTGGCATTTTTATATTTCTATTGAAATGTAAATGACATCTCCCATCTTCAACCATCCCCTCAAGTTACAAGTTTGGTGTTTACTAAAAGAAGAAAGGAATTTCAAAAAAGCTGTAAGGTTACCCATAGCCACTGTCCACTCCCCTGCAATTTTTATACCCTCTTTCTTTCCCTCCAGAGACTGCTGGCCACTGTAGGCACAGCCCATCTCTCACCTCGTCACTGCACTTCATTAGCACTTGCTTGCAGGGATCTTGCTCTGGAGTGCTTTCTGTTACTCCCTTGCTTTAGTAGTTCTCCACTTCATACTAGATTAATCTTAGGAAATATGTTTTTCTCTTCATTCAACAGCAGCACAATGTGTCTACACCTAAAAAGTTAAAAAGGACTTCCTACATGCCAGTAACATGTGTCTCTGACTACAGAAGAGCGCTCAGAACCATTCCAGTTCGGAGACCCCCATAATAGACATTGGGAAGGGTATTGCAATTAGTAATTTCTCACACAATACGTTAAAAGGAATGACGTCCCTTCTCTCTAGAAGTTTTCTTACATAAAAAAATATTTTGTTTTGCAGAAAGTATGGCATTTCAGCCACAAGGAATATGACATAACTAGACATTTCTTCCTCCATTTTCTGACATTCATCAAAGAAAATTCTAGTAGTTCCGTCTGATCTTTCCTACTTCTTTTCAGGACCCAGAAGTAAACTCCCCTTTCAACAATTTCATATATAATGGAATCCCTGTGCTTTTTCCTGTTGGTGTTTCCTTTCTTTCTTTCTTTCTTTCTTTCTTTCTTTCTTTCTTTCTTTCTTTCTTTCTTTCTTTCTCTTTATTTTTCTTTCTTTCTTCCTTTCTTTCTTTTTCTTTCTCTCTCTCTCTCTTTCTTTCTTTCCCACAACTGAAAATCAATGATGTGAAAAGGTACAAATATCCCTTTAAATGATATTTCTCTATGCAATTTGTGGAAAACAGAGAGTAATTGACCAGTTTAAACCATAATGAAGTTTACACATGTAATGATTTTCACTCTAGTTTGATTTACGTGTATTTAAAAAAAGAATATAAAAATGCATGAGGTAGATAATAATCACAGCAAGTTCTAAGTATTTTCATGGTTTAATCTCATAAACCTATGAACTATGAGGGAAGTTATAATTTCTTTCAGATTTAATGCATCTGCAATTACAATAGAGTAATACAGTACATTATCTCAGTGGACTTGTTGTAGTTATGATCATCCTTAAAATAGGCAGTTGGAGTAGAAGAGCTGGTACAGGTGTGCTTACACATATCCATTGTCACTGGCCTTGGGATCAAGGAGTGACATCAAGAACCTGGGGATACCGATGAGTCCTTAACTGAAAAATACAGATATATACAGACTTGGGAAAGCAAGGAGGCCCTCCTGTAACTTGATTTTATTCTAGTAAAATCCATGCTGACATTCAAATCTAGGGAGTTTAAGGACATGAAACTATTTTCTTGAGCCACTAAGTGTGTGGTAATACGCTATATTAACAACAGAAAATGAACACACAATGCATTTATAAGTTCATGAGTGAATATGGATGATTTCTTACTTGCTTGCCAGAGTAAGTCTAACAGATTCTGAAGGCTCCAGTAAGGATCTAAAGGGGCTAGTGAGATAGCTCAGCAGACGAAAGAGCCCTTAGGCGAGGTTAGGCAAGTGAGGAAGTGTGGTTCCATCCCTGGCACCACTTCACACCAGCCCCTCCCACAGGCCGGGTTAAGGAAGCCACAGAGTCCTGGTGTAGTGGTGTGCACTTGTAATTCCCGTGCTGGGAAGGCTGAAAACAGGAGGATCACCATGAGCCCAAACTACATTGTGAGACCGCGTAACAATCAAACACATTAAAAAAAAAAAAAAAGATCTAAAAAGAAAAATGTCTCAATATTTTTCTGCATTTAGGACAGAGTCTACAGGGTGTAGAGGATCTTGCTATGTAGATCAGATTCATAGTATCGTCCTGGTTTTAGCCTCTCAAATGCTGTGATTACAGGTCCACACCACCACACCCAGTCTTATTTGTCCCATTGCGCCCAGGGGCATACAGCCAGCATGGCATGGTGAGGATCAAACCGCTGCTGCTGTGCTCTGCCACAGCAGGTGCTTTAGTTCACTAAACTATCTGGCTGACCCTCAGTAACTTTATAATTGTGGCAAAATAAGCTCTTGATATACATATTACTATATACCTATAATTTCATGTGATATTTCAAAATTAACTGAACATGTTAAAAATCATAAGAATGAAGATTCTATATTTCATTCAGGTAACGTTTTACTCAGAACCCTGTTTTATCAACAATTTTACTGGAGTACAGTGCTAGATGCTTCTTGATTATGTCATTCCATTCTCCACAAGCACATAAATATTAATTTATAAAAACATAAGAGGTGATTATTTTAAATAAATTAAGTTTATCATCATTGTCACTTTCCCCCATTGGCATTAAGTGAGGAAACACTGAAAACCTTGCATTTATTTATTTATTTATTTATTTTTGTGTTACCAGGGATTGAACTCAGGACCTTGTGCTTGCCAGGTAGGTATTTATGCCACTGAGCTATATGCCAAGCACCAAACTTTATCTTTCAAATAAGAACATATTACACATATATACTATCACCACTCCTGCCAATACTTAAGCAATACTCCACACTTAAGCAAACCCAATCCATTAACAGAAAGAAAAAAAAAAAAAAACGATATATGTAAATAAAGAGGTCAAACTGTCTTTATACACAGGTGATACGATCCTTTCATTATGTAGAAGATTCTAAAAATTAAACCAAAATACTCCTGGAACTAATAAACCAAATAAATTCAGGAAAGTAGCAGGGCATCAACATACAATAATGAGTAATTTTTCTTTTCATTAATGTTCCACTAAAAACGAAATTTAGGAAATAATGCCATTCATAATAACTTCAAAAAGACATATGCTTGGAATTAATCTAATAAAGGAAATGAAAGACTTCATGAATGAAAACCATAGAAGTCTGGAAAGGAAGCTCAAGTGGAAAGACAGTCTCTGTTCTTGGATAGACTGGAGCAACATTGTAAAAGGCCCATACTATTAATAGTTCTGATATTAGATTTAACTTGATCTCAATCTAAATACCAATAATATTCTTTAGTGTACTAGAGAAAACAATCCTAAACTTTGTATAAAACAAACAGAAGCTTGGACTAGGAAAAGCAATCCAGGGCAAAAATAACAAAAGAGGGGGCATACAAATCTCAGATTTTAAATTATATTACAAAGCTACAGTGACTAAAGAAACATATATATGGTACTGGTAGAAAAGCAGACATGTGGAGGGGCTGGCCAGAGAGTTCAGTGAACTAAAGTGCCTGCTTAGTCTAGCTGCGGACCGGGGTTCAATCCCTGGCATGCCATGGCAGTCCCACCCCCAAGGCATGCTGAAGCAGCGAATGAGACTGAATGGTGGTACATTTTTAATTCCTGTGCTTTGGAGGCTGAAATAAGGAGAATCACTGTGAGTCCAATTTGTGTAGTGAGAACCTGTAGATCCTGGGCTAAATTATAGTTATAGTTTAGATAGATAGATAGATAGATAGATAGATAGATAGATAGATAGACAGATAGATAGATTATTAGAACAGAATACCAGATGCAGAAACAACCCTAGGTGCTTTGAGCCATCTGATTTACATATTTTTTTAATCTTTGAAAAACAGATAAAAATGTGGAGCTTTGGAACACTGGACACAGAGACCTTATATCTCTCACTAAATACTCAGCCGAAATCAAAGATCTAAACATTAAAACAAAACATTAAACTTTGGGGAGACTAAAATAGGTAAAACTCTTGAAGACATAACCGGAGGCAATGGCTTTCTGAACACAAGCCCAACTGCACGTCAAATCATGCCAAGAAATGACCAATGGTATTATAGCAAGTTAAAAGCTGCACAGCAATGAAGATAGCCAACTGGGTGAAGAGATAAATTATGATATGGGAAAGATGTCTTGCCAGAGACTTTGGAATAAAAACAAGTATCTAGAGTCCATAAAGAGCTCAAAATTATTAGATGTCACAACATGGAAATCCCAGTTTAAAAATATAAGCAATAGAAACTAACAGATGTTCCTTTTAAGAAATACAAATGACAAATCAGTACATGAAACAATACTCAGCATGTCTGGCTATTAAAGAAATGCATGCAGGGTCCAAGAGTTCAATCCTCAAGCCTGCTATGGTAGCCCTGGCCCTGGGGCATGCTGAGACAGCAATTGAGACTGGACATGTGGGCGAGCTCCTATAATCCCAGCTCTTAGGAGGCTGAAAAACATGTGGATAACTATGAGTCTGATCTAGTAGTGAGACCCTGAACACGCTGTAGATCCTTCCCTAAAATACAAAGAAAGAAAAAGAAAGAAAGAAAGAAAGAAAGAAAGAAAGAAAGAAAGAAAGAAAGAAAGAAAGGCAAATTAAAGCAGAGATTTCATTTTATTCCAGAAAGAATGGTTAGCACCCAGAAGCCAAATCATAGCAGATGCGGATGAAGCTGCAGAGTTAAATAAATAAATAACTTGAGCCCTTCTAAATCCTTGGTGGCTATGTAAATGAGTGCAATTGCTATGGAAATCAGCATGAAGATTCCTCAAAAAACTAAAAATAAGAACTCCGTTTGACCCAGAAAATCTCTTATAAACTTTTTCTCAGAAGAGTTAAAGACATCATTTTACAGTAATGTAGGCATTCCTATACTTATAGCATCAAAACTTTCTCCACTGATGGAAGAATCGTTTGTCAGTGTGATACTGATACACAACAGAGTGCTACACTGACATAAAAAGGATAAGTTCAAATCATTTATAGGAAGATGGCTGGACTTCGAGAACATAATATTAAGTGAAATATTTTATACACAAACCAAAATATCTCTTATATGAGAAACTTAGTGTGTATATAATTCAGTGGTCATAATAAAAAGCAGGTAGTAGAAAACAGAGAGATCTTTTGTAAGTGGAAGGGGAATATGGGGTACACTGAGGTGCGTGAGGAGAAATACAAGCATTAAGATGTGCTCTGTACTTTCACCAGCTCCGCACAATGAATGCAATCCCTGTGTACCTAAAGCAAGTATTGATACGTTTAAAAAACTAATAAAACAAGCACCTGGCTTCCTTATGTCCTTACTGATAATTCCAAAATAACAACATAACCCCAGAGTAATATAAAACAATACAAGTTAACTTTTTCAGGTTGTTAAATAATGAGCAATTTCATACAAAAAATCATAGAACTCTGGGGGCATAGAATGTTTCCCTTTGAGTGAAGAAATATTTTTTAAAACTTACAGGGGGGATTTGACTAATGAAAATTTAAGTGTTTAGAACACAATTAATGTTAGGTACAAATGTGACTCTAAGGTTATATATAGCTTTTCTCCTGCAATGGAGCATCAGAGAATAACTGCCTTGGAAAGGATCATTCTTGTGCTGTGGAAGCGGTTCGCATCTCTTACTAGTATAATGTCGCTGTGAGTAACAAAGAAAGGACTGAAGACAGCCTCTCTCCAGGCAGGCACAGGAGGACCCAATAGAACTTAAGTAACTCATATTGATTTTGTCTAAATCCTCACTATTTTGACCACAAACCAATTAAATTTCCTTCATTAGCAGATGCCAGTTAAGTCCCAGCAGTTCCCAAGACACTGCTGACTTAACGCTAATAATGAAGCAGAATGCGGTCATCTGTCTCACAGTTCTGCCCTGTTCAGAGCTTTCAAAGCCTCTGCCATCAAGCTCGGGATTTGGGTGACTGAACTCTTAGTTTTGAGTACACCTGAGCTCTCTCTCTAATCCACAGGCTGCCTCAGACGTTCACTGTTTAATGCCCCTTCTACAAGTAAGCTTTCTTTCTGAACGTCCCTAACACCTGGCTTAAATTACTACCTGCATTTCCTCAAATCCTACCCAACATCTTGAACAGAATTACACTGAATTTTCTTCCTACACTTCCTTATATTGTTCAGATGTTTGGGTTATTTCTTTTATTGAAGTTTGTTACTACTAGCATTGCCCTTCAGAAATAAATTTGAAGTAGAGATACATCTTATAATGAATACTTTTCCAAGTATTTTTTTTCCTTCCTTGGGAAATCAGAGCATGTGCCAGAGGAATGGCGATTTTAAAAAGCTGCGTCTTCAACTTTAAAAGAAAGGAATTATAATGCTTCATGTACATATACTGTACATAATGTCTACATTCAGTAGACAGAAACTCAATGTGTACATAATTCAGTGATTTATGCACCACATGTCTACTGAATGTAGACGATATGTACAGCAAACATATTTTTTTTTGAAAAAGGAAAGTAGACAGAATGCAGTGGCCCAGGTTCAATTCCAGGGGTCCCAGGCTACCCTCTCTCACCCTGTGGGGCATGCTGAAAGGGCAACTGAGAGTGGGCGTGGTGGCACACGTCTGTAATCCCAGCGTTTGGGAGGCCGAAAAAGAGAAGAATCACTATGAGTCCAGTCTACATAGCGAGACCCTATAGATCTTGTCCTAAATACAGGAGTGGAAAGAGAATACTATATCACGTAACATACTGAGTTAGAATTGTGTTATATCCAGAATGAATAATGGGAAAGCATGGAAGTTGGGAAAAATGTAATTAGACGTATTCTTGAGTTACTTTCTAAGTTGACCCTGAGTTATAGTTTCTCCTTCCACTTAGGACTTTCAGTCTGTGGTCTGTGTGAGTGCGTATGTGTGTGCACCAATGTGTGCAATGGGCACTGATGCTGGAAAGGAGCTTGCTACAAGGGAAAGTTCAGAAAGAGGATGCGCTCCTCAAAGCATCACTTTGAAAACAAAGTTTTTGAGAAATTCACATTAATTCATCCATTCACTCATTCACTCAACAAATATTTATTGAGGGAATATTGTATTGTGCACAATAGTTGAGCAATTCCTACATTAGTGCTCAAGTTGGTGTATTTGTAAATCTGTATGGAGTAGATACGTGCGACCACAAAAGTTGCTATGAGATCATTCTTTTTTTTTTTTTTTTTTTTTTTTTTTTTTTTTTTTTTTTTTGTCTGTTTGAGACAGGGTCTCGCTATGCAGTTGAGGCTGGTCCTGCGCTCACTTTTGTAGCCCAGGCTGGTCTCGAACTCGCACCGATCCTCCTGCCTCAGCCTCCCAAGTGCTGGGATTACAGGCGTGAGCCACCACGCCCGGCTTATGAGATCATTCTTAATAGAGTCGTCAAATGCAGTGCGAATGGGGATGTGTTCAGCATGATGAGACAAATGTTGCACAAGTTGAATTTTACACATTAAAGACACTGGGCCATTCTTTTAGGAACTTGCCTAGGTTTATGGATACATTGGCTATGTCTGGAATCTAGAAGAAGAGCTTTAAATCAGGACTTATGCTTCCTGCTAAAGACAATTAAATAAGGGCCAGCGAGGTAGCTCAGCAGACTAAGCACCTGCTTAGACAAGCACAGGGACTAGGGTTCAGTCCCCAGCACCGCATGCAGTGTCAGGCCCTTCCCCAGGTGTGCTGAGCTGGCAACCGAGTCCCGATGTGGTGGCACATGACTGTAACCCAAGCACTGGGGAGGCTGAAAACAGGAGAATCACTATGAGTTCGAGATACATAGGTAGACCCTCTACAAATTCATAAATATAAAAAATAAGGAAAATTAAATAAGCACTAGAGAGAAGCACCATGTATATTTTGCATTCTTCATATAACACCTTAGTCAAATTTGGAGGCTCAGAAGGTAGTGAAAGAAGAAACCACTCCACTAAATATAGGGATGTCTCAAATAGTGGCATAAAGAGCAGGCAAGAAATACCTCACTAGAAAGGCTGGGTGAAATTGCACTGTGCAAGGAAATCCTAAATGGTTACTCACAGGCAGACTTTATTTGCAGAAAAAAAATTGTATTTTGGGGTTTGCTGTTTACCTTCAATGAGTGCTAAAACTTGCAAAATAATCTTTTAACCTCAATTTCTGTTACAGCACAACAAACGCAGAGATGACATTAGTCACGTAAGTGATCATTGTACATCATTATCTAAAACGTAATTAGTATGGTGATGAGAAGAGGGTGGGAAGAGGATAGAAAGAAGATTCAGTGTCATTGACATTCATATCTAAATTTAATGTTTAATGTTAACATAATGTTCAATGATAACATACTATTAAAACTTATATCAACTAAAATATTAAGAATAATTATTGTGTTCAGAGACTCATTTAACAAAGATATAAAAAGGCATACGATTTAATGAATATAACGCAGTGTTTCACTTATCAAATAACTTGTACATTAAAGAGATAAACATGAACCTTTATTTTTCTTTTGGGGGATTTTAGTAAGAAAAACAAAACATTTATGATATGTTATGATGGATTTCATCATTTAAGGTAAAAAGATAATTTTAAAATTGTGACATAAGATCATTAGATTCTCATAATTGTCACAAATTCTAACAACTGAGGGTAAAATAAAACTTTGTTGGAAAAATGTAACAGGAATGGGTCAAAGAGAGAATGCAAAGTATTTGAAAATGTGTGGATAGAATTGGACGCTCAAGTCTCTGCAACAGATGGGCTTATGTGGGCTAGAAGACAGAGCTCTCTCTCAGAATCCATGATGGCTCATGAACGCAATGAATTCTCAGACCAGAGTGCTGTTTCCTAAAGCACAGTGGATTATTTAGAGCATCCGCTTTAGAATACTTGATGATTAAACTTTGTCTAATTGTTGCTTTGGATAAATAAATAGACATATTAACTATGTGCTGGGAGTTCTACGCAATAAGAGTTGAGTTATAAGCAGCAACAATACCTACTTTCATTTCAGTGATTGAGTAGATGTCTGATCTGCTAAGCTAATACTAAAATTTGGGATATATATACATATATATGTGTATATATATATATATATATATATATATATATATATTCCTATCTGCTTTTATTGTTCATCATTACAGAGACTTCATGGCAAAGCAGCCAGGGCTTTAATTTCAACCCAGAATTCACATATAGTCACTACTTTTGCCACACATATGTAAAATGGATTGGCATTTATTTACTAAATTTAATCAAGGTAGATAGTAAATATGAATAATTTATAAATGCAAAATGATTATTTTTTGTATTGCCAGTGTCTTTTAGCTTATAAATTTACAAATACTTCTCAGTTTCTCTAAAAGAAGTGCTGTCGTTATACTGTTTTGCATTATTTTATCGATAGATACCAAGATGTAGTTCTTGACCATGAAATCATAACATTTGGAATTTAGTAAGCTCAGATGTCTGGCAAATCGCTTTCTAGCAAAAGGCAGGTTGATATTATTTAAAAGTTTTTGAAAGCTAAAATGGTTCTTGTATTTAGTAAGGCCTAAGTATAGAGTATATTATCATATTGCATATGGTAGTAGATTTATTATGAATGCTGATGCGAATTGATCTACTTTATTAAAAATCCATATTTTGATTAGATTATTGATTGTGTAGACATCTACTGGAATTAGATAAACACAAAACCCAGCACAGAGAATTATATATCTGTATAACACACCTTGTGTGTGTGTGTGTGTGTGTGTGTGTGTGTGTGTGTGTGTGTTTTACCAGGGATAAAAACTCAGGACCTTGTATTTGTGAGACAGGTACTACTAAGCCATCTCCCCTGTACTTTCTTTTTCTTTTCTTAATTTCATTGTTGTTAGTCAATTTCTTTTTGTCTTTTTGAGACAGGGTCTCACTTTTGTGGCCTTGAACTCACTTTTGTAGTGCAGGCTGGTCTCGAACTCACACTGATCATCCTGCCTCAGCCTCCCAAGTGCTGGGATTACAGGCGTGTGCCACCACACCCGGCTTCAAGTTCTTAGATTAGCTAATAAATTAATAAATGGCAATTGGTGATGAGGTTATCTTTTTAAAATGTCAAATATGATATGCTCTATAGTTCAGAATTTATCTTTTCCTGACAGAAATACTGTTGTTTTTGTTTCCACTTAAACCTAATGCAACAAGATGAATTATATTTATATTTATAATTATATTTATACACTGAATCTCCAACATAATCATAATGTACTACAAAAGTACACTAACTAGAGAAATTATTTCATTCATATTTTTTAAAAAATATGGAAGAAATAGACAAGGAAAACATCAAAGATAATTTTTGTTTGTTTATTTATTTATTCAATATGTATTTGGTACAGGATCTCAACATGCAGGTCAAACTCACAGTGATCCTTTGCTTTTAGCTTCCTCAGCGATGGAAATACAGGAATGTACCACCATGCCCTTTCTTAGTGGTTGGCTCCATGTACCAAGGAGCAGGGCTGGCAGGTCACGTGGTACTGGGTGGACTTCAATCCCTAGCCCCTGCACTTTTAGTCTGATGAGCTATCTCCCTGGGCCTCAAGGATCATTTTTAACCATTGGATCCTTACTAAATTCATGCGACCTTCCTGAATAATGTCTTAAGTCCCATGAATGCTGAGAGGCTACAGTTTTATTCATAAGCATGTGTGATTTTTCATTCACAGCTGCCATGCTTTCTCTCAGTTTTACTATTTATCTCTCTGTATCTGTGTACTCACACAATCAGAGGAACATTAACACGATGGATATGAGAGAGAGAAGCAAAGAAAAAGCAGCGAGGGCTTGAATAATTCTGATGTGAGGCCATTTTGTTTTACTCTGATAAAAGAGGATATGTCCTGCTGGACTGTATATGTCAGATTCTTGACACACAGGGAACTCTCTGAATTTCTGCTTTGATAAATGGAGACAGCTATTGTGACAATGTTTTCTGGAAAGTTAGTGTTAAAATTTAAATGGGATGTCTTGGTCTAGAGTTAGCCGAATTTAGAAATTTGATGAAACCACCTGCTTAGCTTATAATTCCTTTGATATTTTCCCTTTGGTTATTTTTTGTGAATTCATCGTAGTTTTCTGTGAGGCAATAGTCTTCAAAAATAAGCCTTATTCTGGAAGCCTAAGAGTAACGTAAGATATATGCTGATTCATAGGAAGGCTACTGTTATCTTTTTCATGAAGGTAGTACGTAGCTCATGAGCTTTCCATTTTAAATATAAGCCACTACAATTTATGTATTTTGCATTAAAGAGCTCATTGAGAACTAATTTACAAGCTAGGCATGGCAGTGCATGCCTGTAATCCCAGAACTTAGTAGGTTGAGGTAGGAGGATGGTTGTGAGTTTAAGATTATCATGGGCTACAAAATGAGCTACTTGAACTACATAATGTGACCCCTCTCTAAGATACACACACAACACACACATCCACACACACACACACGAACTTATAGTATGCCTGAGATATGAAGACGGAGCCAGTGCTGCTCGAAGATTCAATTTTCTTAGTTTCAGATAAGTACTCTATTTGCACAATTCATCTATTACCAATATTTAATGCTTACCTAAAGTAAAAAATATATTTCACAGGTTAAAAATAATTCACTAATATATTATAAAATCTTAATCTAAAATTTGAATATATTAAAAGAAAATAAAGAGCAGTGAAAGCAATTAATAAAGGGAATTGATCACAGTGTCCACAGACTTTTCCAAATAAGGTAGATAAATTAAAATAGCTATTTTTATAACACAAGACATGTATTTATATTTATTTATAATGTATTCAGTGCAGGGCCTATAAGGTCTGACTACACAGAACAGACTTGTAGTGATCTGCCTGTTTTCTGCCTCCCAAGTGCTAAATCTCACTCACCATCTCAGTGCTCTCCAGGGGCAGGTCTAGCACTACACGCCAGGGATTGAGACCTGGTCGTCTTTGTGCTTGCCTAAGCAGAAACTTTAATCCACTGGGCTATTTGGCCAGCCCACATGTGTTCATATTTAAAACAATGATCATGCAACGTTAACTGAAAAAGCATACTCACAAAGAATTTAATACAGAAACATGGGGTTAAATTGGAGTAATCCTAACAGCTAATATTTGCAAAAACAAACCAGGGATGGCAGCACTTGATAATAGTTGCTGGAACCCCCAGAAGTTACACATTTTTGAAACAGTATTTCTATTCTGTGGTAGATCCTAGAGGACACGCATTTTTAATATTCTTGAAATGCCATCAAGTATTCTGAAGTTTGTGAAATCCCTATGACTTATCCACGTGCAAGGCTGTACTCAGATAAGCAAATGGAATGTGGGGATATCCTATATCCCTTTTACAGCATGTAGGAAAAATTGGTATGTGTGGAATGGAGGAGTTACAGTGTATCCCAACAGTAGGAAACAATCTGCTCTTTTGTCTAACTTAATCACTTATTTAAAATTTCTAACATTATAAAACTAGAATGATTATATACAAAGTATGATTATTCTTATGCTTATTTAATTAATGTAATATTCTCTACAAATGATAAAAGGCATTGATATATAAAGAATGAGTTATTTTCTACTATTACTCTGATAATTTTATAATTTTTGAAGTGGAAAATGATTTTCAAATTCAACACAGGATTGTTAATAATATATTTGTCATGGACTACATCTATAAATATGATCTTTTAATAACTGCAATAGTTAAGTAGTCTTAATAATGGATTCAAATGGCATACGTTAATTAGATGTGCACTTTACCATCATTAATAATGGGGAATTGTGAGACTTCATGCCATCGCATGCTGAATCAATTAAATAAAATTAGATTTTAAAAAGTAAAATACTTACATGTTAACTTCAATATATTTAGATAGTTATGTGTTTGACTCTCGGGCGATTTTTCATACCATTCTCTCCTGCCTAATGTGCACCTTTACTTTCTTTTATGACTTTATTTTTTTTCATTTTAACTCTGACTTCATCTGTGGTTTCATCGTGATGTAAAGTAGTGAGCTGTGTTCCCCATTAATTTCTCACTCCCCTGTGTCATTTTCTCCATCACTATGTGCTTCCACTGTGCCCTTCCATCCATATCGAAATGAATCTTGTCATGGGATTGAAGTAAATGACTCACATTAGGAGCGATTTCTAAATTCCCTCCTGCACTTTTTGAAGCTCTATCATTCATTTTGAAAATCTATCCTTTCAGGTCTATTTAAAATATTTCCTCTTGTTCATTAACCCAGAGCCACAAAAAAAGTTTTTGAGTAGCTCTTTCCTGCCCTCAAAACTCAAAGTAATCTTTTCCTACTCCACAGAGCCCAAGCACTCTGTAGCTCATATATATGATGTCTTCCTTTACTTTGCAAAGGTTTTCCCATTATGCATGTTTCCTTTCTTCAAGAAAAAGCATTTTGCATTCTTTTAGCAAATCATAGTTTATTCCACATTGTGTTTTGTTAGGTATTATCAATAAACTTGCTTCTTGAAGTGGAGTGGAGATCATCATCTAATCAAATCTCCAAAAAAAAAAAAAAAAAAAGAGAAAATATCACACATTCAAATACTCATTTACTGAATTCTGGAAGGAAGTTGTCCCAGATTGGCAAAATGTAATATGAGCAAGTAAGATGAAGGAAAGAGATCTTCTATTTAACATAAAGTTCTATTCAAGCTCTCTGTTAGAAAAAGATCAAAGAAAGATACTCCCTTAACCATTTCCCCCCTAAAACCTAGAGGGAAATTTACACTGAGAATATGTTCTTGAATAGCCTCTGAAGTTTCCATTGTTCCTCTTAAATGTGTGGCGATTTTTAGCAACTTGTGATTCATAAGGACTAAAGGGGGAAGCAGCATGCATGTTGCTCACCATGTATACCGAATAGAGGAAACAGCATCTGGAATCATAAGAAAGAAACTACCTGCTGTGCTGACCCCATTCGCTCTGTCCTTTTCAAAAATTTCATCGCAGGTTATGTTGCTAGAAGAGCACATGTAAATTGCAGAATTATTTGTCATGTGAAAAACAAGAAACAGCATAAAAGACTAAGGGTGAATTTTGTGCATCTGCTTCCTGCACTCTGGTTTCTCTTCAGACTGTATATCCGCTCCCTTTTTAACAGGAAATGTGTAATTAAACTTTAAAAAGTTGTCCAGGAAAAATCACAAGAAATAGCTATTTTCTAAATGATCAACCTTTTCTAAAAGAAATGATAAAGCCTTATCATTATCATTTTTTATGGAGAACTTTGTTCATTTATTTGTTTGTTTGTTTATTAGTACCTGGGATCAAACTCATGTTCTCGCACTTATCAGGTACTACTGAGCTATCTCCCCAGCCCTTTTTCAGAAAAGTAAAATAGATTTATGATTCTTTCTAAGTATATACCTTTGTTACCTAGATCTAACTACACTATAGAGAAGACAATGTTGACTTGGAAACTAATGAAAAAATTTTTCTGAATGTTGTTTCTTATAATTATTGCAAAAATGCTTATAAACTTCGACATCTTCTGTGTCCTTGGTCTTCTTAATTTGTACAATGGTCTTGTTTAATTTTCACAAAATTCTGATGATGCCATCACCATTTTCTAGATGGACATTTGAGGTTTGGTGACTCACCTAAGATCATGCACCTAAATGAACAAGTTGGGTTCTGAAGTAGTTCTGCAAAGTAGTGGGACTCCAAGGTCAACAGCAGTTGTGATTTCATACTCAGCTTCAAACTTATTTATAAATTGAATTTAGAGATAAAAACTACAAGATTTGCAAATAAGGTCACTCATATTGATAAAGTAATCTTTAGATACCCATATGTAGTGGTTGATACATTGTGTCTACTTGATTCCCTGCTCATGGGGACCCTACCCTGAAGGGTGGGGAAGGCCCACCCTGGGATGCAATGGGCCTGCCCCAGAGTGACTCAGCATAAAGAGACCACACGAAGGGGCTGAGGAGGGAGCTGAACTTTGACTTCATCAGAGGAAATTGAGTCTTCAAATTCGGCCCAGACTTCATCACCTAGCTTGCAGCACAGACTCCTCACCCTCCAGCCTGGATCCTCCAGCTACTGTCCACCACAGACTCTTCAATTTTCTGTCACAGACTCATTGGCTAATGAATAGAGGTTTGCAAGGGGCACTGCAGTGAGCTCCAGACCTTGGGACTGAATTCTTCCTTCTGGGTTGTGCCAATGCCATCTGACTCTGGCTGACTGGTGTAAGCCAACATTGTAATCCCTTACCATTGTATTTCTTGTGATAATATCTGTTCCTTATATTCTATCTGTTTCTCTAAGTAAAACCCTGACTAATGCAACATTCTTGGGTACTATATGTTTCATATCTTGGAAAGAAGGCTATTTTAATTATTATGGAAAAATCATGGGCACCTAGTTGCTTTGGGTAGCTCAAAAACCTTGAGAAAAAAACCACCTGCTTAAAAAGGATTTGCTCAGAACAAGGAATAGTGACAATTATTACTAAAAGTTTATTCAGTCTTAATAATGTTCTTGGAAATCCTAATTATTTTGTACAAATCACATAGTCTAATCTTCACAAAATCTTCTAGCTTAATAGTATCACATTGTCCAGCTAGAGAAGAATAATCATAGGATTTGTGTTTTCCTAAATTCACATAACTAGAAAGAGTAAAATAATGACAGGATTTTATAATCCCACTCATTAATCTACCTCGATTCTACAGTCTAAGGCCATTTAGCTTTCTTGGTTTAGTGAGCTCGCTTTTTTCCTCCTTGAGAGGATCTCTCCATTATCGTTAACTTCACATTCCTCTTACCAGTGTTCTCCCACTGCTAATTGCTTTGTTACTGCAAGCAGCGATGCTCAGCTGCATCCACCCTTTGCATGCATGTGCTTCCCTATGGTCTTCATAGAGTCTTGTTGCCCACTCACGCATTTTCTATTTTAGATGCTTATTTTTGCACAGCACTTACTGTGCTTTGCTCCATATGTTTGGGAACAATGGAAATCAGTACAAAAAGCAGCCACAATGAAAGCTCATCTTCATATATTAATAGCTAAAAATTCTTTGGAATTTATTATAAGCTATCTCTTACCTTCATTTAATTCAATCTGCAGAGGTGTAAAGAAATAAGTATTTTCAGGACATTTTATTGTCAGTATCAAGAAAAAGAGGCAATTTAAGTTTTTCCACTGTTAAATTTTCTATGCTGAACTTGTAAGTATGTAGAATAACATTTTAATACTGATAAATTCATCATGTTTTGTGCATAGCTATGTTTCTGTTAACAAAGATTATTTTCTTGTCATACAAGATGTATATGAGGTATAAAGGATGAAAATTATTTTTGTAGTAAACATTCCCTTGCTTTTCACATTGTAACTCTCACATTTGAACAAAGCTCCATGATTTTCTATTGCTCAGCATTACAATAGAGCTTAGTGCACTACTGAAGGCAGTTTTTTTTTTAGTTCAGTAGTGGCAGCGGAGTCAATCTCCTCATCTGAGACTTGAGTGAGAGCCCAGGAGCGGCAGCCGTGATGTCCAAGCTTCCAGAGTGTGAGGAGGAACGAGTCACAATGCCCCTTCAGACTCTAAGGTTTCTGTTCAAGTCCTCAGATTGCTCTAGGCTACTGCCTTTACGTGAATGAAAGCTCCTGGAAAGACTGAGATGCTACCGTGCAAAGCTCACCTATGACACCATTACAGGGGACATGCTGGTGGACACAGTAGAGGGATGGTGGGTGATAAGGCCAGTCGCTGACTTTGAAAGTGGCTTACCATGATGTTCCCGATTAGCAAAATGATTTTAAAAATGAGTGCTATTTATAAGATGATTTTAAATAAAACTGCTCCCAAAATTAGAATAGAAGTAGTTCTGTTCTATAGAAGCTAATGCATCCATTCATTTATTTATCCCACCAGTAGAGGGCTCTATTCTGGGAACTAAAGACATACTGGTAAACAAGATAAATGATAGCTAACTTCATAAATTTTATTTAGAACTTTAATTAGAATTAAAGATATATGGAGAATCTCTGCAGCCTTATAAGGACCAGAATAAAAAAAAATTATTCCTGAAATCATAGAAGAGGTCATTCACCTAGAAAGAAAAAAGTACAATTAAATATCAAAGAAAAAAAGTCGTTACACGTTACGTGATGCAAATGCGAAAAATGTCATTTACCTTTGCCTCCTTACATAAAATATTTCAAAACTTCTGTTTTCTGAATTTTGTTTCTTTACTCCAAGGATACCCAGCATCTCGAATGGCAAATTTCTGTTAAGAGAAATACATTGATTTTTGCTGCTAACAGCCAAGCATAATCATGAATTGATAAACGCTGTATGAGCCAATAATTTTTACTGTTGTTATAATTTGAAATCACCCATACCTTTCATAGTTTTATCATCAACATTTTCATAATTTCTCTCTTTGCAAATGACAATATTTGCCTTACTCTGCACCCTATAAATATGTATTTAGGGCCTGAGAGATAGCTCAGGGGCACAAGCCCCTGCCTGGAAAGTGCAAGGTCCTGAGTTCCATTCCCAGTTCTGAAAAAAAAGTGTGTATTTAAAATTTGAGGAAAAATAATATTTTTCTCAGCTAATAGATTAAGGGCATGAAATAAATATTTACTCAAACTGTGAAGAATTCAGAATTAGGAAATTGAATCCAATGTCAAGAAAAATTAGAATATTTAAAAATGATCAATTTCAATGTTATAATTACAATATTATCTTTTATGTTTGAATCAGTTACATTTCCTTTTAAGGTGAAACTTTTATTGAGCAATAGGATTTACAAGTTTGAGTCAGAAATACGTCAACATATAAAATGGTGCCATAAAACTGGTGCCAAAAAACACTTTGTATTTGTTCTTTTCCAATTGACATTTCATTGTTCAACTTATAACTTTTATTATTTTTGTCAGTTTCTTAATTGATAACAATTTCTGATCTCCATACATTCAATCATTTATTTTTACATGTAGTTTAACTAATTTGGCTCATATATCTGCCTTAGTGGAAAGATATCCCCAAGTTTATGCTCTTGCTTAAAAAATTCACCAAATTATAAAAAAAAATATATTCAGAGCTAAGGAGATAGCTCAGATGTCTCCATGTCTACCTGGTAAGTGCAGGGACTCAGATTCAATCCTTAGTACAAACATGAAACCCTGGTCCACAAACATCATTATGACGACCAAAGCTGGGTATGTTGGCACATGCCTCTAACCTCAGCATGGTGGAGGCTGAGACAGGAGGAACACTATGATTCTGAGCTGTGCAGTGAGGTGCTACACCAGATAGATAGACAGATAAATAGATAGATAGATAGATACATACATACATACATACATACATACATAAATACATACATACATACATACATGGATACATAGATAATATAGATTTTTTAAAATACTAACATAATTAATGATTTTGCAGTTGTTATTACCACTATACCTCTCTTTCTCTGTTAATGTAATATATTTCCATATGTTCTACATCTAAAAATATTAAAGGTATTTCAATAAGAAGGAACACAATATGCATTAAATATAGAATGAAGATGTTTTGGTTAAATTGAACAAGGTCTGAAAATTGCAAACCTGTACTCTATATCACTATCTTCAGTGGTTTAAATGTATTTGGTGAATTTCAAATACTGTAAGTAAAGATATTATTGAAAAGGTTACTCAAGATTGAATGGCTATTAGAAAGGTAGCTATGTAAATACTGTTGAGTAGTTATTCAAAATTTATTTCAAATAACTTATAAAAACATGTCACCAAAAACTAGGTATTTAATGTGTGCTACTAGTTATCAGTTACTCATATATATATATATATATATATATATATATATATATATATATATAAATATATAAAACCAAGAATTTGTAAATTAAATCATGAAAGAATTTAAATCTTACTATGAAATTGGAGATAAAGAAAATTAAGGGGGAGAGGACAAAGCTAACCTTATTTTTAATGGGCTTTTATTTTTACATTTCATACTCATTTCTTTACTGAAAAACATTCACTAGAATAGTAAGAAAGAATGAAGTTATCTCCAAAATGTAGGCAGAGAGAAAACTATCTTAAACATGTAGCAGGTCAGATATATCTCGCCTATATATAGCTTTGAAACAGATCTTAGCATTAGGAATTGTCAATTTATCCCTCTACCCATTTTTGAGTGATTCTAAGTGTATTTAGTGTCACTATTGCATTTTAACATATTTCAGAAAGTCTCTGTAAAGTAATGGACACAAGAAATCTGTCCTATATGTATCAGAAATATTTTGTTTACACAATAATTTTCTGATTCATTTTAAATTTCTTATGAGAGATTTTTTAAAGTAATGAATACAAAATCACATTTTCTTTATATGATTAATACTTTTTCAATCCTGTCAAAGAAGCCTATGTTTAATTCCAATCTGTTAGAACATTCCCTAGTTTTTTTTTTCCATAGAGTTTTATCATCTAGGCTTTAATTTTAGTCCTATGAAAGCATCTTGCATTATGATCAAGAATCGAGTAATATTATTTCAAAATAGATGTAAAAGATTCATTTGTGATAAATATTTTTTTTCTAAAGAGAAATGAAGTTACTGATCCAAGGTAAAATCTGGAAGATTTCTTCTTCCCATGTGGAGTGAACTGGTCTTTTGCTGCTGCTCCTCCAGGACTGTGACTGAACTTCAGGTTGACCAACTTCTGAAGTTTATGCCATTCAGGTTGCCTGTGTTTTCAATACTGCAGTGTTTTTTGTTTTGTGATTTTATTTGTTAAGTGTAACATTACTAAACGAAGTGCTCTTAGGCTGGTGAATGAGGCTACTGCACAAAAGGAAGGGTCCATCACAATCCCAGGATACTCTGACGACCGGAACTGCAGAACTCTCTTTGAAAGAAAACAAAACACAAAATTTGATACTTAATCATCACTGGTGCATTTTCATAGCTGTAGAAACTCCCTTTTAGATATGAGATGCTTCCTAGAGCCTATGTGAAGGTGAATTCCCATATGTATTGTTTTCTTTTACTGTCTATATGTTCCTGTATCCTTATTTTCTCTGCTTGTTTCACTTGCTTGGTATTTAAAATATGTCAATCTACTCTTACTAGTATTAGCTCTCTGTTCAAATGTAATGAATTTAACAACCGTCTTCATTGGAAATGATCAGCTATTTCATTTCAGATTCTGAACTTTTATTTTAAATTTCGCAAATCTATGCAGAAAGTGATGCTATAATGTTTAGCATTACAACTCTTTCTTTACATTCAACATTCTGTAAATAGGAGGTTTATGTGACCTAAATAATTTTTCCTCAGAATCTCTTTAAACCTTTGCCTGGTCTTAATAAGTGCAGTTTTAATAGCAAGCAGACACACGAAAAGTCATCCCATGCCATCTATCAACAAAAAGTGAGCTAAAGCCCAAATAGGACACCATTTCACATTCACTGGAATGGCTCAAGTAAAATGCCTGACAGGGCCAAGTCATGCTCTGGATATACAAATGACACTTTCACACGTGCTGACAGGAACATAAAATCGTGTAGCCAACTTGGAGATAAATTGGACTGTTTTTAAAGACAGGCATATACTCAACTACACTGTATGCTATTTGCCTGAGAGCAAAGATATCCTATTTCTACCAAAACAATAAAAAGTAAAAATAGAAAAGGATATTAAGGTATTCAGAGGAGGTTTTATCCACATATAGAAGAAGTTATCTAACTCTGCCATAACTAATACCACCACCGGGTGGATTCCACAATAGAAATTTTTTCTGTCGTGATTCTTAGTTTGGGAAGGTGCGGTCATTTTGCCTCATGTGACACTTCTTTGTTGGTGGTTTTCTCCTTGCTGTGACCACGCCATTTGCCTTCTTGCTGTACTTGTTGTCTCTTTGTGTCCAAATTTTATGAGGAAGTCTGCATCTTTCTCTCATCTTTGTTCACATTAGAGGTGTTAGACTTTTTATACTTGAAAACTTTTGGTCAATTTCTTTTAAATTAATTTCCTGTGTGCAAACGCTTCTTTTACAGAAATTCATCCAGAGTTCCATTGTTCTGTTGATTCTTGCATTGAGCTCATCTCAAATTACTAACAGTTTTGATAAAAATGTTTGCTCTAATTTTTGTCGCTGTTGTTGTTTTGAGACAGGGTCTTGTTAAATAGTTCAGGCTGGTCTTGAGCTCACTATGTAACCCAGGCTAGCCTCAAATTCACAACGACCCTCATACCTCAACCTCTATAGTGCTGGGATTATTGGTGTGTTAACATTATAACCAGCTGTCATTTTAGTTTTTGAATTTGTAGATATAATGCTTCTAATGTAATTTGTACTCAGTGAAATAACATTATTTTAAATTCTCAGTGAGTTTTCACTATTTTATATATCTATGTAGCCTTAGTTCAAACTACAACCTTGAGAGTTTTGTCATACCCCTTTCTAGTCAAATTTCTAACCCTACAAAAACCGAACTTCTTTCTGATTACAATTTGTCAGTCATGAAATATGGAAGCCTGTAGCATTCATTTCTTTAGATTTTTGGAGTTTTTGTTCGTTTTTTTTTTTTCTTTTTTTTTTTTCAGTTTATATGGCACTAGCAAGACTCATCCTACAGCCAGCAAGATAGCTCAGTGAACTAAACACCTGCTTAGGGAAGCAGAGGGTCTGGGGCTCAGTCCACAGTACCAAGCGCCACACTGACCCCATTCCCAGGCCTGCTGAGCCAGTGACCCAGTCCCATCTCAGTGTGGTAAAGTATGCTTATAATTCTAATGCTG